>CAIGRH010143842.1:0-11598 GCA_903798295.1 Fraxinus nigra | reverse complement strand
TATTGGGCACTAAAATATGTCTACCAAGACAAAACTTAATTACTCTACTCAACAAATGATCCCAACCATCTTAGTGAATATATGTCCACCCCATTGATCCCTTCTATCGGGTTTGAACAAGTAGTAATACAAACAATACGCTGCATCATTTTCTACACTGTACTCCAACTAATCGAATTCAGCTAATCATTCTTTCTGAAAACACTTATTATCATTTCCCATCGGTATTCTTGGAAAGTCATGTCTGTGGCTGATAAAGACATTTCTCTAAGTATGACATCCTAACATAATCTATGCTGTTAGGATCATGACTCATTAGGGGGCGTTCCCCTGGATCAAATATAAGATCATCCACATTGAATTGAATTGAGGTCGAGACTTTTTCGTGTTATTAATGGTTTAATTGAGCCTAACATCTTCTCAATTGGATTTTTTAACCCCCTAAATTCCTAAACATAAATAATAAATTCCCAAATCTCAAATCAAAACTCATAAATGATAAATTATAACTCATAACTCAATGCCTCGTATAACATAAATTATTTATCCCAAATCACATAATCATAACTCATAAGTAAAAAATTATACCAATTCCAAAGCCAAAGCAAAAAAATAATGAAAGAGACTCACTGCCTCACCGTCGAGTTACTCCAGTCACCAAAAGGTCCATCTGTTGACTCCATTTCCGTTTCTGGCTTTCTGTTGAGGTGATCTGGTGCCGATCAGTGACGGATCCTGGCTTTCTGCTCACAACCCATGGGAGTCCAGAGTCTAGAGTCCCAGCTGAGCTCACTGCGGTGCAGTCCATCTGCAACTGCGACTGCGACTGCGACTGCGTGTGCGTTGCGTTCTGTTTCTTCTCATCTTCATTCAATCATCCTGTTTCTTCTCATCTCGCGTTGTTGCAAATTAAATTTGGCGGACTCAATTTATATGGATCAGGTCCATCAGGAATGGTAAATTGGTAATGGATCCATTCAATTTGGATTGGGCCTGATTATTTTTAAAAAGGGCTACAGCTGGATGTCTGCAATAAGCCCAAACTTGAAAAAAAAAAGAAGAGGAAGAAGAAAACAAAAACCATATTCCGGTTGTCTTCTTCGATTCTTCCCTTCCAGAGTCTGTCCACTGTTCCGGTTGAGCCCAACACGCGCGGTCGCGCCCTCTCGCCTAGGGCTGGTTCGCCACTGGGTGGGAAAAGATGTGAAATTTACAACTGAAAGTATATTTTGTTGAAAAAGGCATTAGTATTATGTTTCATTCATGAGAAGCTTATTGATTTCATGTAGGGAAGGGAATTTAATGGAATTTGTGAAATGCATGTCAAATGATGATAATATGTATAAGAGAATAAAAACTGAAGCTTCACCTATGAGATGTATTAGAAGGTTGGATTTATTCGGCGAATCAGGTTTTGACTATGGGTAGTAAATTTATGATGTCAAGGGTGTGTTCTTTATTGCTAATCTTTAACGAAGTGAACTTTTTATTGTGGTTACAACCTAAATTATGCTTGTGAATTGCTATTTCTCTCTACATAATCAACTTTTCTTCAATTTAATTGTATAAATAGCACATATTGCTTAACGGGGATTTAGTTTGAGCTTTTGTAGAAAACCTGATGTATTTATATTACCATAACAAGTTTAGATATAGTTGGTCAATGATAACATTTAAATCTCACGACATTTTATACAGGTGCCATATTATCTTGGTGAATTAATGGAGAAACTTGCACAAGAAGACAGGATTCAAAGTCTTATGGCTTCACAGGCCAAGTTGAAGGTAATAATTTTTCGCCACAAACATGTTTTAAGAAATCTTGTATATGCGTCTTATCAAATTCTTATTGTTAGTGAAAGCAGTACTTACGAAACTTAGTGATGCCATGAATTCTTGGTTTTCCCTTGGTTCTACTATTAGGAATTTCTCTCATTTTGTGAGGCGATGGATCTTGTTCCTGAAGATGAGTTAACAGCATCTGCACAACCAGGTGGTAATTCGTTTGCAGATCAAAGGGCTAAGAAGGTATAAAATTGTATTGTTATAAGTTCCAAGGATCCCATGTCTTACTTTATTTTATTAGGCTTCTTTAATCTTCCACATTCTGCCTTTTATTGCTGCATGAAGCCAAACTACTCTTTATTTACTAATAATATCACTCTGTTCCAGATTGCTCGGTTCAAACGTCAAAAAGCTGCTGAGTCCAAATTGCTAGAAATAAAGGAGTGGAAGGAACGCCGCGGACGTTCAACTAGAGCCTCCGCATTATCAACTCCAGTTGAGGCAGGGGAAGAAGATCTGCTTGATGATGATGGAGAAGAAGAAAGAGAGGTCAGTTGTTTCACTTGGGAGTTCTTGGCCTGTGCCCCTGAGAAGTATTATATTCTGGCTCTTCTTTCAATGTGTTGTGACTCATTATTTTTATTTTTTTATAGTATATGCTCCCCTAATTTACTCTCTAACTCTGACTTTCTATCACAAGAAACAAATCCATCTTAGCTGTTTTACATTTGATGGTAGAAGGGACAGTTTAAAAACAATTTCTTTTAACAATGGTTTTGAGCTTCTGTATTGAATGGGCTTCTTCTTCTGCGGCTCAACTGGTTGCTTGTTTACTCGGGAAATGCTTGTTGAGGTCCAAATTCATGGATGTCCGAGCACCACTTGGTTCCCCTTGTGAAATTGCATCCTTGTTACATATCAAGCTTATTTTGACAAACTTACTATCTCAAGTAGACTAATTTATATTGATGCAAGTGCTACATTGTGTGCTTAAAGGATTTAAGATGATAAATTTCATCCATTTATATGGTTGTTTACACCCTCGTTGTAACTGAATTTTTTGCTGAATCTTATTATTACTGTTTCTGTAGGCATGGCTGGCTACAATATCCTTGGTGCTCTGTAAGGTTGGTCCAAATTTTCAGCATCTTCTGTGCCATCCCAGCTACTGCTATTTTCTGTTTTGTATGTTCTTCGTATATAATTAAGGCTCTCAATAAACTGTGTGAAGGCTTTTGATCTGTTGGAAATGCTGAAGAAAGAGGAAGAGATGCTTTCTGCTATAAAAGAAAAGCAGTCACAGGTATAGCACATTAATTTTGGGGTAGGATGTGATGTTGCTTGTTGTCAACTTTGTTACGATCAAAATTGGCGGTGCCAGATTGCAAGCATGTCTGTCTAAACCTAAAAGGTTTAAAAAAGTGTGAAGTTACTTTTTAAGTCACGTTTTGTCTCCAAACATGTTTGTTAACTTACTTTTTTATTAGTTTTAAGTAAAGAAGTTACTCTTCTCGAAAGTAACTCTTTACCTCACACTCAAAACAAGGAATTTACTTATTTTTAACTTCCACAATTAAAAAAATATTTATTTTAAATGTTACGTAAACTTTCTAAGCTTAGCCAAACATGCTGCTTAAGAGTTTTCTTTCAAATGTTGTGCTAAATAATCAGTTAAGACATTGAGATGCACCTGGTGATATGCTATTGTCCACAGGAAGGGGACATTGAAATTTCAAAGCTTACTCTTGATGAGCGCACCAAGAAAGCCGAGACCTGGCATCGGAATGCTGCAACACGAGCTCGATATACAAAACCTGCACCTCCAATCACATGTGCTACTTTCGCTCAAGATGTTATAGAGGGGAGAGCTAATGTTTCGCAGGCTCACGAGCACAAGCACCAGCCAATGATTTTTGGACCAACAAGTCTTGTGGCCAAAAACCCAACAAGTGAACGGGAAAGAATTGCAGCTCAGGTTTTCCAGCCTCATTATAGGTATGTTTGCGTTATAAATGGAATTAATGCAACTATTTGAAAATGATAATAAACTATCATTGGCCAATCTCTTGTGGCGTGATTGGTTGGGTGGACTAAACGGCATTAGACATTATTAAAAAAGAGCAAAAAAAAAAAGAAAAAGGTTCAAATCTTGTTTATTGTACTTTTGCAGTAATCCACCTTACTGAAAATGCAATTGGTGTTTAATTGCTGAAATTTTGTACTAATTTGCAGATTACCAACAATGAGCATAGAGGAAGCTGGATTGAAGGAGATGGAAATAATGAATAAATGGCAAGAGAGGAATATGCAGCTTATGGAAGAGGCCAACTCCTCATGGTATAAGGATAACCGGAAATCAAGGCCAGGTGAAGAGGAGGACGAGGAATACGATGATGGTGCCCAAGAAAAGGCAAGAGCATGGGACGACTGGAAAGACGACAACCCTCGTGGTGCAGGTAACAAGAAGCTCACTCCATGTGGCTAATAGCAGACGGATTGACCTACATCAAATCCGTTTTTTCTCTGAACTTGCTAGATTACTATCGTGAATTTACCCATCCGTGTTTTATTATAATCCTTGTACCAGTTTTGCTGCATGATTAAAAACCATTCCACTGTATAGTAGTAACAGCTGATGATTGTATGTTACTTCTGTCAAATAAGAATCCTAATTCGAACTCTTTGATTATCATCTCTATGGATGTTATTTGTCAGTAGTATTGCCATTAATATAAAATGACAGTTTTAAGGGACTATGGATTCTGATACCATATCTGGGGAAGGGAGCGTTCAGCTGTGCGTGTGTTTTGGCATGTCTCGTGGCTTTGCTGTCAAATATATTTTGTTTAGCTTAAGTAAGGTTGACCTGCTTATAATGAAGTATCTGTACACCCAAGTGGTCTCCGCAATTTATGCATCCAACAGCACGTTAAGATTGGCTGTGTAATCATTCGGAGTGCGAGGACAGTGCAAAGGCCAAAAGTCACTAAAGTCTTCCCTCACCTTATATGGAACAAAAATTGATTTTCTAAAGATAGTTTCCGACAGTTGAGTGTCGGCTGTGATTCAGGCGTGGCTTTTGTGTGAAGTGGTCCGTGGTCGGGTGAAGCTGGATTGGATGTGGCATTTGCGCCATTTCGCTAATAACATTTTTTTTTTTCCGGTTTTTAAGCCGAAAGGAACATTTAATAATAATTCCATTTCCAAGTCGTATTATCCGCAGCATCCGCTAATTCGTATAACTTTTTACTCAATAGCGTGCATTTGTAGAATAGAACAGACGCACTGGCAAATAACACTTTCAAATATAAAAATATAAAAGCTCAAGGCTTACCCTCGAAACAAATATTTGGTTCAATTCTTTGGTTGTCAAACCAAAAGGACCATTTAATAATAATTCCTACAAACACCCATCTTAGGGCCAGAGCTCATTTAATCACTATCAAGATTCTCAACGATTAAAAACAAGGTGTGATCCAACTTGCAGCAAAAACACAAAAAATACACGTCGAGCATGATTCCACAACGGCTCAAATTTTGTATACAGGTGTGATACCTAACAAATGGAAGCATTTTCTCATGACAATTGCTGTTGCCTCACACAACAAGAGTCGACTAGTCTCCTCTGCTGAGCCAACAACCTGCATTGATTTCAAACGAAGGTTTGAAAAGACTAGTAAACACGATCCAAAAGACATGCAATTGTTTTGTTAAAGCCCTTTCATCATGGGGTAATTAGAATCCACCAACAAGAATCTGTCATTATATTATACGATGCAGGGGACGTATAAAAGTTGTAAGCAGCAAAATATGGAACAATACAAATTTTTCCTAGTCGTAGAATTCTAATCAAGCTCGCTAGGCCCCTTTGTTAGGCCTGCTAAACTTAGCTGGGGCTAGCCTAGTTTGGCCGACACGCTCAAGGCCTATAGAGAGTTCAAGTTTTTTCCAACATTAGTTATAAAAACCTTTTTTTCTTGAGGGCCAAGTCTAATCAATCAATTAGAATCTGCATTAGAGGCCTATCCGGACCGCTTGTCCATTTTTACACCTCAACTCGCAGCCAAGGACAATAATCGGTGCGTTGACAAAGATGCCACTCAGCAAATACCTTTCACATAAAGCCTTAAATTATTAATTCCAGACTTGGGAAATCAAGAATACAGCTAATATATGGGAGATGGAACTTAAAGAGAGCATGCTTCAACACGTGGCACGCATAAACCATTTGATAGGAGAAAAATCTCAAAAAATTCCTTTCTCCATCGCAATAACCAACACGTGGCACGCATAAACCATTTAATATGCAGCAGTTGTGCACTGCAGCCTTAGCAAAACTGATTTTAGGAAAACAAGATGAACTTTGAGCCTTTCAGACTCATTGGAGTTTACTATCATCAAGGCAAATCTTCTCACTCAGTTTCTAAACTTGGAATTAGATTTCTTATTTAAACCATTTCATTTCGATATGCACATAAATAGCTCAAGCCGGCAAGCAACATACCTACCCTTTCTTCTCAAGCAACCCTCATAATCATCATTACGAAAGAGAGAAGGGCTTCAATTATTATCTTAAATATTTGTAATTCAATTTTTGGTGAAATATAAATTTATGCTTCATACCTGACAGTTGGTATAAAATCTTGTGAAGTCTTCGGATAAATTGTATAAATATTCGCACAACACATTCGGCAAAAGATTGGTGCATGCCTCTTCAACAATCTGCAAAGTGTGGAAGGAAAGCAAAACCCAAGAATAACACGATGACGTAAATATAAGAAAATGTCAATGCATCCAAGGGATCGAAAACATGTTTAGACACGGTTATATCTCCCAGGAAGTTATTACCTCGGCAAACTGGAGCAAATGAAGTCCTAATACACGTTCATCGGGATGAGCCAACTCTAAAGTTCCAACCTATCACAAACATAATCAACAAGTTGTTCAAATTGTAAATTAAAAAGAACTGTGAACTTCGAATGCGTTTATCTAAGCTTTAAAAGTTCAGTTACGAGTAAAAAAGTTTGTTTTAAATAATTAACTTCTGACGGTAAGATATTGGAAACAAGTATGTTACTTATTTTGACTATTAAGATTTACCTTCAAAATAACTAAATCCATCTTTTTACTTAAAACTAAGAAAATCGGAAGTTATTCAAACTTATGTGAATCGACATAATTTATTTTCTAAGCTCAGTTAAACATGATTGCTCAATATGTTCCCAGCTGCCACTAACATATTTGCTAAAATATTTCGAGCTAAAAATTGGAGGCACTCTTTGGCCAGTAATGAGAAGCCAAGCTTATCGTCAGAAGTTCAGGTCAAGTTTGAATACAAAATAATGATGCAAGTACCCTACTTGTAAAAGACCAAATTGAAATTTGAAGACGAGTTAAATTGATCAAATTTGGAAATTTTTCCTTACTGAGAATTATTATTTTCTTTCACAATTTAGAATAAAGCATATTAAGACCTAAATGAATAAAAGGCATAATATTTTAACCTTTGACAAATCATTTAGCCTATGTTTGGCCATTTTTTCAAAAATTCCATTTTCCAAAACTCATTTTCAACTACACATTCTTCCATAAATAATTTTACACGTAAATCGAAAACTTTTCTTCTTTTTTAACCACACATTCTCCAAAAAACTATTGTTCCAAAATACATTTTCTTACCAAAATGGGGCTCAAACTTGGTATATAACACATTGAAAAATATAGGTAGGAAACTATTTATATAGCCTCTATTCCGTTTAGCTATAAGTCAGATTTTTAGTAGAATTTAATAAAAATTAATGAAGTGTGGTTTAAAAGTTAATAAAAGTTGTGGATCACACGATGGTTGAAAATGAGTTTTAGAAGAGAGGAGCCAAACAGGGGCATATTGTAATTTTTACAAAACTTCAAGGACGGTATCCTACCTTTTTCAATTCTTCTATATCTTTACCCGATCTCCTTATAATTGAGCATATTCGAGCATGTGCATACAGCAGATACACAGCAGTATTTCCCTGCACATAAAAGAAAAGGCAATCAGGTGTAAGCTGAACGATTGAAGATTATTCAATAGATAATACTAGTTCACCCAAAAATTTAAAAAGAGGCTAACTGGGGAAGGAAATGGGGAACACTCAGTTGAGGCACTACGATAAAGGGAATTTAGGAGGATTAAGAACTACATCGATATAAAATACATTATTACAGCAAAGGACTGGCCATCAAGATTAATATGATCCTATACCAAGTACCCAACTTCGTATAACAATGCATAGACTAAAAATTGTTCCTTACATAATTTCTTCCCATTATATAACACATTAAATTCTGTGAACCCACCTTATCATTAAGCATCTGATCAAAATTAAAGGTGTAATTGGTAGTTCTGTTATTCTTCAGGTCAGCATATCTGTTCAATATCCGACAAAAATAAATTAGTTCAGATGTCAGTAAAAAAGCAAACAAACAAATATGAGCACATAATCTGTCAAACCAACACTGTAATATGTATATGCTCACGTGCATGTGTATATGTGGAACCTAATCTAAATCCACAACTAAAATCTAGAACTAAACAAGCAGATAAATTTTTTATCCTTCCACCAAGCTTATTTTCTATGAATAGCTAAAAGTTTCTCGCACTGAAAAATAAATACGGTTCGTTTGCTTTACTTATCTCAAACTGGAAATAAATCCCAGATCATATACTAACAGATATCATGATCCTTGTACCAAGATATTGTGTTTATTGCACCAATTAGTAAGATAGGCTTTCTGCACTCTAATTAAACAGGAGATGTCAAAAAATCAAGAAAACAGGTATGCAAAGGCAAGAAACCTACTTTACGGCACCATATCCAACTGCTTCTGCAGTTCTATCAAGCTCCTCCGCAGTCCACTCATCAGCCTTACCTGGTCATAAAATGAAAAGCATACATGACATGACATTCAGATCCAAAAAATTGAAATCAGACATTAGCAGCCCCACTAAAATATCATATGAATAGATAGTTGGCAAAAACTGATTTTCTACCAAACGCATAACCGTTGGAGTGCAGACAACAAATGCAAGGATTTTCCGGAAGCAACTATTATTTTACCTCTTTCGATTAAAACTGTTTTGCATCGACTTTTGGCTTCATCAAGTAAATCGACCAATTTGACAGTTTCAGTACTGCGAGTGCGGAATCGCTTTCCGTCTTCTCCTAAAACAAGCCCAAATCCTACATGGCTAGCTTTGGGATACTTATTATCTTCAGCTGGAAGCCAACCAGCTCGTTTGGCAGCCTGAAAGAAAATTGAAGGAAGAGGTATTTAGACTTGAAACTTAACAGCACATATGATTAAAAGGCGGTAAATATAGGTTGATGCGCCATGTAGTCATGGAGTAAGACAACAACATCATAACTTACCGTAAAGACCATTTCAAAATGCTCTCGCTGGCCAACATCAGTTACGTATATAATCCACTCCGCCTTTTCTTCATTAAGTCGATACCTTAATATTGCATATGAGCAGAAACACCATATAGAATGCAGTTAAGTTTTAAAATCAGTCACATAATTGCCATTTGGTTGAGTTATAACATCTTATCAGTTTTAGAAGATATCAGCATTACCACTGACCAATTTTTTATATGTTGATGTGAAAGAATTTTCTGACAGTTAAATTAATCCCATTGTGTAATTTAGAGAAGGCTGTAAGATAAACTGACACAGACAACTGGAGAGAATCTCCATGAATGGACGACGTACCATGCATCCAATAATAAACACATAAAGTTCGGAACTAACCATAATGCAGCAAGATCAGTTGAAGCGTAGTTGTAACCACCATCCCTCTTCACAACAATAAGAGGAATATTTTTCCCTTCAATAAAGATAACACGAGCTCCTTCGCTTTCTTCAATTAATCCATGTTTGCTCAACAACTCCAACGCCCCTGGAATATATGGATTGTAAAAACTTTCTCCCTGAAAAAATTGAAAGCTAAATAAGTACTGCTGCATACCCAGTCAAAAAAAGTTAAATATCAAAAACATCGTATAAGATTTCAATGTCACTGAAGCATAAAGAAATATTGTTAGATACCATATCATCTCCAGTCAGCTGTGTGATCCAGGTGTTACTTTAACCTTCTTGGATTTCCAAAATTTCATTCAAAACTAAGGCAACAAATATTGTTTCACTCGACCAGAAACAAGGTCTAGGCAATTAGGAAATGTTAAGTTTTCGGGAGGCAATTGACATGTTCAAAAAATAGCTTACTTAACACTGAAATAGCCCTGGACAAAGTATGCTCATTACGCAACAAAATGCATTATTGCATTGTTTTTTTGCTTATTTGACGGTGTGATTGGACCTTTCTAAACAATATTTACCACAAGTTTTACAATAAACCTTCACAAGGTAGTAAAAAAAATTGCCACCTTTTCCTCTAACTCTACTCCAAGCTGCTCATAAACCCTTTCATATCCCCTTCTACTGATTTCACAAATTTGTGTCCATGCTGTCCGATACCTCTCTTCTCCACCCTGTAATATGGATAAGGTCAGAGAATCATATCATGAGATAAACGGAGACTTCCACACAACTAGATGATGTTCCACCTTTATGGTAGAAAAATGTTATAAAGTGTTATTACCAACGGTTATTCATGCGGGATGTTTTGGCTAGGAAGAAAGTAATAATAATGAGTCACAATTCTCTGAGTCCTTAAGCTATCGAGTTATTCACCTGAAGACTGACCACAGCCAGTTGTGACCTCTCCTTAAATGCACGATCACTGTCGAATCTCTGCTTCGATGCCTTATAAAATGCATGAAAAGCCGCNGACTTCCACACAACTAGATGATGTTCCACCTTTATGGTAGAAAAATGTTATAAAGTGTTATTACCAACGGTTATTCATGCGGGATGTTTTGGCTAGGAAGAAAGTAATAATAATGAGTCACAATTCTCTGAGTCCTTAAGCTATCGAGTTATTCACCTGAAGACTGACCACAGCCTGTTGGGCCCTCTCCTTAAATGCAGGATCACTGTCAAATCTCTGCTTCGATGCCTTGTAAAATGCCTGAAAAGCCACACTTGAATAAAAAGGAGAACCTTTGTGCATCCTACTTTATAAAAATCTTTTTCCCAATGAAATGCAATAACTAGATTTATTCTTCAAGTATGCTTACACAGTTGACAGAACAAATAAATGTTAATAACACCAAAAATAAAAGTTCTTTCTTGTGCTTTAAACCTAGCCACAAAGGAAAAATGAGGCCTTAATTTCTGATTGACATCGTGATCTCATGGAGTTTAAATCTCAATAAAGAGAGAAGAACATCAAACAAACATGAGACACGTTTTTCCAATAACAGACTAGCCTTTTGACATCTGTTTTTTGCTGAATAATCAGTGTTTGACCTCTCTCAATGTCAATGGTTTATGTTGGCTCACATAACAAATCACAGTGAACCTTACCTTAACTTCAATGCCTAACTTTTGAGTAACATATAATGCTCTATCAATTAATCAACAATTGAGAGTTGAGACCAAGGCAGTAGATGGAATCTAACCAATTAATGTAGAAAATTTTGACATAACAGCCAAAGAGAATTGTCTTTCCACTCTCCTCCAGCAATAATTTGCTTAAACAAAGAGTCATTAGTCATTAAAATTTTTTTCAAAGACAAGGCGTCTCGCAAATCAAAACTGAAAGCTAAATGCTACAATCTATTTGATAAGTGTAATGCACCGAATTATTTAAGTACTCAATCTTCTATCCAAAAGCTACTTGGCAGGGCACAGAAAACATATTCTTCTA
>CAIGRH010143828.1:0-12453 GCA_903798295.1 Fraxinus nigra | reverse complement strand
ATGAGGCGCACGCCTTGAGGTGTAAGCCTCAGGTTTAGAGGCGTAAGCCTAAAATTTTTAGCCTCAAAAATACCGCCTCGAGGCGTACGACATGAGTTTCACAGTGAGGCGGGCCTCAAGGCGGGTTTCTTGACAGTTTTTTCATACCATGGGCACCACAAGTGAAACCCTTCCACGACCTGGAAGCTCTAATTGACTGGTGAACACCTTGCCGCCCACCTCTACCACCGCATGAGCTGAACCTATCCCATAATACCTCCACGAGCATCCCACTAAAATACCCTGCATTACCGTCTTTGTCACTCAAGATGGCAAGGTCCAGTGTTTGTTGTAACCAAACCAAGCTGGAAAAGTTCTCTAAGATAAGGAAGTCCTTTAACAGATGAACTGGTTATGTTTGGTTCTTTGGGGCTTAAGTAATGGGTTAGACTAGGTGTGGCTGGGTTAATAGTAATTAGATCTACCTACTAATAAAATGCTCCTAAGCTGTTGAAATATTAAATGATAAATTCCCTCAAAGTTCACTCTGGAAAGGATGAACTTAAATAGCTATAGGGTGAGATAATGGGCATTTTTTTCCTAGAAGCTGAAAAATAAAAAAAGATAAAATAAATAAACCTGATAAATGGCCCTTTTCTTGATTTGGTATAACTAAAGTTTTAAAAATTGCACCTGAGTAACTTCACAATATGTTTCTGTAAATGATACATTCATGTTAACTTTTATTTCCTATTATTGATTTCTTGCTCGCTATAACAAATTCGATTATTTTTGCACTCACTTCCCTATTTTCCCCTTCTATAATTGTTTGTGTCGATAGTAAGCTGTTTCAAGTAAACTGGTTTGTGGTTCAACTGGTGCATAGTTCTACATCTTTTTTATATTTTATACGTATGGAGTGTCAGAGATGATGTTAAGCTCATAAACTTTCAAGCTACAGCTTAGACTTACTCATAGATCTTGTTTCTTTCTTGTTCCCATACAGTTCTTTTCCACTTTTTATGTTTCCTTTGAATTTTACATTATTTTATCTGTTTTATGTCTCTAATCCAATCAGCATTCAACTCTTCTCTTTGTTTCTTTTATATGTTCTTGAATGTCTGTTGATCTTATTCAATGTTGATTTATTGTTGTGTTTTTGTTTACTGAGTCGTTAATCCATTTGCATTCAGGTATCTGAGAGGTTATTTTCTGATTCCAGACAACGACGAAGCATGAGACTTGGTGGAGAATCTCTGGTCAACGCAAATCCAAGTGCATCAGTGGCTTCAGGGAATGGGAGAAACCACTCTTCTAAAAATATTGGGGGTTCTAAATCAACTTCTGTGGTATCACGTTCAGTGACAATTCGAAAGGGACAGTCATGGGCTAGTGAAAATTCAGATGAAGGTGATTTTACTTATCCTCTACGAGTTTCTTTTATGATTTCTGTTCTTCACATTATTTTGTAAGGAATATCATTTGCTGTTCAATTAAGGATGGAAAGCAAAACCCCAAGTGGCCTGGATTGACTCAGTGAATTGTTGGTTGGGATTATTTATAAAATTTGTAGGGGTCTTGATATGAGCAAGTTACATCCTGCGGAGGAAAGCAAGGGAGCCAGGACCAGTTTGATGTTTCTTTCTTTTAATTGGTGCACTTAGATTGCAACAGTAATTTGAGTTTTAAATTCATTTATTTTGCCTTCAGCCGTGGGGCGTTGAATGTGTGATACCCTGGAATTGGTAATAGTTGATATTGATAAAATTTTACAGATATTGGTTAACCTAATATGACGAATCTAATAATATAATATTTTACCACAAAATATAGAAAGTGAGGGGAAGAAGAGAATAAAACTTAAATTTTATATCTTATGCTATTTGGTCTACTTCTGTGTTTGCATCCTCACTAACCAAAGAAATTTTACTTTTATAGGGACTCATTATGATAATTATGATGATTCTCGTTTAGATATTACGACATCCAGTTTATCCCCCCGCAGTGAGGCTAGAACTCTTGAGCAAGAAGGGGCTGCGAGGCCTTCAGGTCCAGCTGTCGTGAGTAGCTCAAGAGTCGCAGCTGGTGCTTCTGAAATATTGGGCCTCTTAATGATTCTTGGCGAAGGTTACAGACTCTCATGTCTCTATAGATGCCAGGTAGTAAGACTCTTGTTTAGCTAGTTTGTTTACTAAGAGACTGCGAAAGTCTTTTAGTAATTTAAGATCTTTAAAAAATTGCCTGCAATTGATATTCTGACTATGTATTGAACTTTCTAATGCTTCTTCTGGAGCAGGATGCTCTAGATACATATATAAAACTTCCACAAAAGCATTATAATACTGGATGGGTGCTTTCTCAGGTAAAATTTTCAGTTCGTTTCCATTATTTTCGTGTTTGGCGTGTTACACGTCCTCCTAAAACTCCGTACCTTTTACTTATCTCTGCTATGTTATTGTTCTTATGAAGAACATCGATTGTTCTGTGAGTTGTTTGTTTTGACACACAATCTTTGATGAGATAGAACCAATTCCGGCTACAGAAAGCTTATTCTGATGTTGACTAATTATTAGCCATTTGCCAACCTTCCATCTACTGCTCCAAGATGCTTCTATGAGAAATTATTTTCTTCGTTGAATTTGCTTATTGTCAAACTATGTAGGAGTTTTGATACATTAATGCTGTTATTTTGTTCTGACACTAGAAATACAAAGTACAACCCAAAGTTCTCTTAATACAACTAATAGTCACTCCTCAAATTCAAAATATTTCACCTGCAAAATTGAATATACAATGAGAAAAATGAGTATTAATTTATTGAAAACATAAAAATGTAATAACAAAGATATAATGTTTAAATGCAAAATTTTAAAGAGTTGTAATCTAGGTGTACCTTTGTCCCTTTTTTTAAAAAAAAATTATGTATCAACATTTCCAGGTTGTTTGTCTTGCTTCCAAGCTTCATAGGCCAAACCCTATATTTATCTTCTTTAGATTTATGACCTGCAATCATTATTTTCTATTAAAATGTGATTAATTCTCGTATGTACTGTGGTTCAACCTGATGGTGGAAGCAGAAAAAAAGATGGAATTTCAGATTGAACCAATAGGTAAAAGCATGGTACAAAACCATACCAAAAAAAAAAGAAAAAAAAAAGATAAATGATAAGACAGAGCAGTTAGAATTTAGAAAAGGAAACAAAATCATCTGTTTTATTTTGTCATGTATATGTTGTGGAACTTTGCACTGTTTTGCAAATTTTCAAGCCAAATCTGCTGATGTATGTTTGGCATAATTTATAAAAAAAGAGCAACAGCAAGTGCTTGTGTGCCTCGAGTGGGGAGGAGGAAGGATTTCTGCTATGGTGAAGCTCAGAGGAGAGTTTTGGGGAGTCGAGAAACGGATGAACGTAAGGAAGGATTTTGTGGAGTGTATAAAAAATAGATGGTAAAATTGGCGAGGAAGGTAGATAAGAGGCGATTATTGAACCTTGTAGTAGTTTGAGCTTTTTAAGAATGAGCAGAGTGAACTTTCTGATTTTTCTCTTTTGAGGTTATTGGAAAGTATGATGAGGGAAAATAACTGAATCCATAGAGATTTAAACCTGGAAATGTCAGCTGTTTTTGGTCCGTAGTAGAATTGGATGATGCACAGCTTGTGATTCCTATTAAAGAAACTTTGCTTGTCATATACACTGATTCTTTTGACTGATAGCTACACTTCGAGTTGATTTTTTTCATCATTTATTTAGAAACAGTAACGATGCAACCAAATTCATGAACTTCTCTGCATTGTATTACTCTTTAGTATGATGTTGTAAACTTAATTTATGGCATTCTTATTCATTGCCATGCATGGTGTCAACACATTTCTATCTCTAGACGTTTACTGTTATCTGACCATATGGCTTCATAAATGGTCATTTAAAAACAGGTTGGAAAAGCACACTTTGAAATGGTTGATTATATAGAAGCAGATCGTGCCTTCAATCTTGCACGGTTGGCTTCTCCTTACAGTTTGGAAGGAATGGATGTACATTCTACAGTTCTATATGTGAGTTTTTCCAATATTTGGGTTCTATTCTTTATCTGAAATCACAATAATTCTTATGTTGTCTAATGTAAAACATGAAGTAAATAATTGTCTCTCTTCAAATCCCCTGTATATATGTCTAATACAGCAATCATATTCAGTATTGGCTCAAATAGATCCCACTTTCCATTTTTGGAGGTATTGAGATGACTCCCCTGTTTGAGATGGGAGCATTATTTTTAATTAGTAGATCACATAAACCTCAGGTTAGAAGTGAAATAATGTTATTTGAATTTCTGAAAATACTCTATTGTACATTTAATTGATGAAGGAATTTCTTCGAATTTGTCTTCTCCGCAGAGTTTATACTTGATCTTAAAGAGTTTTTTGTATATCAACAATGGGCATTGTTTGGAAATTTTATTTTACCTAAACATTCATGGCTGTTGAGTCTTTTGTTGATTGCAATTGGTTTATGTTCTTATGTTGCTTTTGTTCTTAGTCCATTTGTTTAACGTTCTATTGAGAGTCAAATTCACCTCCACGTTTCAGCATTTGAAGGAAGATATGAAATTGAGTTACCTGGCTCAGGAGCTGATATCCACCGACCGTTTAGCTCCTCAATCTTGGTACCTTTTCTTCCAATTGCTGTTGCTTTATCCCAGCATTAATTTTGAGATACCAATTGTGGGCTATATGAGTACGTCATAGGCTACATCGTTAAATGGTGTTTAGTGGTCTTCATCATACATTTAAGTGTTGGTTGTGGATGTTCCTTAGTGAGTTTTTCTGATTCTTGTAGTCGTAATGCATAATGCTTCATTGGTAGAGACTCATAAAGTCATTGTTGTTTTCTTTTTCCTTCCGCATTATTCTGATTTCATGACTATAATATGACAGGTGTGCTATGGGAAATTGCTATAGCTTGCAGAAAGATCATGAAACTGCTCTTAAGAATTTCCAGAGAGCAGTGCAACTAAATTCGAGATTTGCATATGCCCACACCCTTTGTGGTCACGAGTACGACACCATACTACTATTTTATCAGATTTAATCTTTATGCTATTTTTTATTTATTTTGCACTGGTGTTTTATCCATATTCACAGATACGTCGCCTTAGAGGATTTTGAGAATGGCATTAAGAGCTACAGGAGTGCCCTCCAGATTGACTCCAGGCATTACAATGCCTGGCACGGACTTGGAATGGTTTATCTCCGGCAAGAGAAGTTTGAGTTCTCAGAGCATCACTTCCGACTGGCCTTCCAAATCAATCCGCGTTCCTCTGTGATAATGTCGTATCTAGGGACAGCTTTACACACATTGAAGGTTGGATCAAATCTTAGCGTGTGATTCACATTGCTTGGATCTACTTCCATTATATAACAGCATCTTCTTATACAGAAAAATAAGGAAGCATTGGAGATGATGGATAGGGCTATTTTAGCAGATAAGAAGAACCCTCTCCCTCTGTACCAGAAGGCTAACATTCTTGTGAGCATGGAAAATTTTGACGGGGCTTTAGCAGTTCTGGAGGAGCTTAAAGAGTTTGCACCCCGTGAGAGCAGTATTTACGCATTAATGGGTCGGATTTATAAGCGGCGTAATATGTATGACAAAGCCATGCTTCATTTTGGACTAGCATTGGATTTGAAACCATCTGCAACAGACGTTGCTGTCATTAAGGTGATTTTCTTGTTTTTCTCTTCAGCTTGTGGACGGGCTTATTCTTTTGAGGGACAACTAATTCTAGTTGCGTTCACCTTGCTTAATTTCTCATCTTTGTAACAGGCTGCCATTGAGAAGTTGCATGTACCAGATGAGCTAGAGGATGAGGATGCCCTGTGAATCAATTCGATAGCACTGCAGATTTAGAGACGATATCTGGCACTCAGCGATCAACCTGTTTCCTGCTTGTGCTTTTGGGTTAGATGCTCGACAAAATTTACGCGACCTTGCACATTCGTTATAAGGGAATGGAATCTCCTTGCAGATGGGCGGCCTTGCAACACTTGTCTCAGTTTTCACTTTGTAGAGAAGAAACAATCGGATAATGTGGGTGAAACAAATTGTAAACACTGCCTGAAGAGGCATGTCTCGAATAGAGCTGCACTGTTACAATTTAGATAAGTTATTTTTCTCTAAAGTACCAGTATTTGATTCGTTCTGCACTGTGGCAACGATTTATATTCATTCCTTTTTGTATGTAGGCTCAGTCCAATTATAATTCTATTAAGGTCCTGTTTGGATTGATTTTAAAGGCCAACTTCACATTTTTAAACAATCAGACGTAGTTTTTACTTTTTTATGTGGTGACTTTTGGAATGTAGCTTACCTAATCATTTAGACTAAATTATCAATTTAATCTTTAATTAAATCATTTCAGTTTTTAGCGTATCGACTGTGATTTTGTTTTGTAATTTTATAAATTGAGATTTAATAGATATTAATTATTTTCATTTGAAAATAACTGAGGTGAATATATAATTTGTTTAGAAAAATATATAATAATAATAAATAATAATGTTAACAAAGTAAAAATACATTTCATAATAATACAAAATGATCTCATTTTAATCAATATTTATTTTATTGATTGTATATAGCTACATCAATAATCCACTTTCATTTATCAAATGTTTGTGTTGATTTTGAAAGATGCAACAATTTTGATTACCGTTGTTGATTCTTTATTCAATACTGCAAAAATTAATTAACTTAAAATATCAAATTAAGTCAAAATCTAGTTGAATTAGTACAGGATGGGGTCAATAATTGTGGTTCTGTTAGATAGCTCACAAGTTGTATTACAAATGCCATTATTCGTATTTGAGTCGAGATTTATAGTCCAGAACTTCTTGTGTCTTTTTTTTTAGTCGCCGTGTTATATTATTTCGTAGCAAATGGAAAGACAATGAAATGTTAACTAAATGTGTTAAAAGATATTTTTTTCATTTATTAAACTGAGATGATGTGTTGACGTGTCAAAAATGTACTGCAAGACAATCTTGAAAGGTTAATATGTGAGTGCAAATGTCTATATTAAAATGATGGGGATGATTATCACAAGGGTGGTAAAGGATAAGCATTTTTTTTTTTTTGTGTTAAATACCCTTAAAATTAAATGGTTTTTAGTTTTCGGCTACTGTTTTTAAAAAGCGCAGTTCGAGAGTGCAACTTTAAAGAGTCTTAACGATTAACGAACGACACATTTGTATGCGGGAGATTCAGATGACCATCTTAGTCCCTTCTACGCAGAAATCGGAAAATGGGAAGGGAAGTATCAGAGAGCTGTTTAGAGAGTCTGCTTACAGAGATTGTCTCTTCTTATTGCAATGGCTTTTATGCCAACAAGCCTGAGCTTGCTGCCCGAAGGATCGAGGCTATTGGCTTTCAGGTCGGTCACCAACTATCCGAAAGGTAAATTTCGTTGCAACTTTCGATTTATGCAAGTACCAATAAGATTTCGACACCCTTTTCATTTTTTTAATATATTTAGCAGATAATTTTGATTTTGAAATGTTACTTGATTTGTGGTAGTTTAGAATTTATTGGGCTCCCAGGTTTTGTCGGACAAAATTGAAATAGAGGTCCTTTACGTAATAAGCTGTCACATTTTCACTACTCAAACTACTTAAGTTCTTTTTAATCACATATTCTCCAAAAAATCACTATTCAAAACTCCATTTTACCCAAATAATGGTTGTCAAAGAGGGGATTAATGAAGCTACTCCTAGCGTACTGCATTTTTTACTAGCTGGCCAATTTCTGGTTCTTATACTTGTTCAATGAACCATTCATTGCGATTTATGCAGTAGGTAGGGTTGGTCTTGTCTTTTTATCTTTTGATGGAGGAAGTGTGGGTGAACAAGCAAAGACCATAAGCATAGCAATTAATGATAAACAAGAATCCCAATAAAGTAATAATTAATAGCCCCTGTTTGGTTTAGATAAAAATTAGATTTTAAGTAGATTTTGATAAAAGTTGATAAAATATATGGTTGAAAAGTTGTGAGTCCATAAAATATGTGGTTAAAATTAATTGTTGACTTTGACTTAAATTTTAGTTGAAACTTTTTAGCTGAACCAAAAAAGGGCATAGGAGTTTCTACATAAAAAAATTATTTATTCTTGTTACTGCAGTTGTTTCACTGTCGTTGAATTGCTGTGAGTTTCTTACATCTACCATTACTCTTAAAACCATCAACATATATGATCCAGCATCAAGCAATGTCATCAACTTGTGTCATTGTCTGTATAGTTTTCCGGTATAGCCAATATTTTCTGAGTGCAGAATACTTCTCAAGATGACCACTGATCAGAATTGTGTATTGTTATCCTTCGTCTTTGTTTTGACCTTGTTATATGAGCTTCTTTTGTTGCCATTACTTTTTTATTGCACTAGTATATATCATTAACCTTTATGCCTTACAATTAAACAGATAATGGTATTTTGAGTGATTAAATTTAAATCTGATTCATAACTCCTTGGTAGAGTGATATTGTATTAATAAAAGGTTTATACCTACTTTTCTATTGATTATTTATAGAATAATGGTTTAGGTGAATGTTGCAACATGAGAATTACACACTTTTCAGATAGGACTTTCATTACTATTGCTTCAGACAGTGGATCTGTTGTTTTGTCTGTATTCAGAGAAAAAGCTGACATCGATTCATTCCTAACACCATCACATGATAATATTCAACAAAGTAAAATATATCAGCAAATCCTGGTAATTTTTCATTGGTGATGTCTGCTTTTTAAGGAATAAATTGTTGGGGCTGGATGATTTTTATTCTCAATATTAGGTCACAGTCACAGTCACACACAAGCATATGTATTGTGTGGTATTCACATACTGCTAATCTTTCTGGCATTCACAACAGTGAGTAGATCAGCTTATCTCTCTTGTACTAGTTCTTACATAGAGGATTCAGTAAGAATAAAGAGGCATGATCGTCTTTTCGTTAGCACCTTGGTCTAGCCAATCATTGGGCTGTATCAGGTGGTACATTTCCTGTTTCTATGTTTTTGGTTGAAGTTGCCTCCATTATTGAATTGTTTTCATGCATTTGGTCCTTCTGCATAGCTCTGGTAACAATTCGGCATCTTTAACCTCAGAAATTGCACCAAAATTGTAAACTTGGACTTTATAAAGATGGTAAAAATTATATTCAAAGTGTAATAATACGTACGGATAAAAAAGACGACAAAACATAACTGAAATAAACCACAAATCACCTCAAAAAATGTTACATGGCACCCAAAACTCCTATTAAGCTGCATATTCTTTTTCAGTCATATCAAACCTCCCATTTGCTGTTCTCTTTAAAATAAAAGAAGGAAAAGAGCAATGATTCTCATGCCGTACAAATACTTCCCAATTTTTGGAAATCGTATCTCGGTTCTTAGATAGAGAAGACATTATGCTTTTATACACAAAATCAAGGTTTGTTCCCTAAGCGGTTGAGACATGAATCCTTTTTTGCTACTCTGTTCAGTTAATCGGTATGCTTGTGTATCCTATGACCTTTTTTAATAGAAATATTCACTTAAGTAATTCCTTGTGGTCTATCCTCTCTTGTCTGGGTTTTGGTCTTTTGAGTTTGTTTCATTATCCTGTTTCTTCTGTTAGGGTAGTTTGGCACTTCCTGTGCATATATGTGTTCTGAGTTTCTTTTGAGAAGGGTGGTAAAAAAAATTCTTTTCTGTAAAGCAGCCACGTGGATTTTTTTAATTATATCTTTAGCATTGTACTGAAAGTAAATAATGTACACGAGAAATAATTAAGTTATGATCTCATCTGAAAATCAGATGTTTCAATTCATTATATTTGGTGATTTACTGTTTATGCTCATTCTGATATCATGCGCTTTCTGACAGATACACGATTGATAGACCAAGGTTCACTGATCACCTGGAGGCTATCAAGTACATCTGCAAGGACTTTTGGTCTGAACTCTTCAAGAAGCAAATAGACAACTTAAAGACCAATCATAGAGTATGTACGAGTATCTGAACTGTATTTCAAATTAATTAAAGGAAGATGTTTATGAGTTGAGTTATTTTCCGCTGTAGGGTACTTTTGTATTGCAAGACAATCGGTTTCGGTGGCTAGCACACATATCAGTCGATCCATCACTGGATGCATCTTCTTCTATTCAAGATCCTACAGCAATGGCTGAAAATAAAGCAGCGCAAGCAACCGGCATGCATCTTTACTTTCCTTGTGGAATTATAAGGGGAGCACTCTCAAACTTGGGAATACCATGTGCAGTTTCTGCTGATATATCCAATCTCCCTGCTTGTGAGTTTCTAACTTTATTTACATTCCAGAGTTAGGTTTTTGTAATATTTATGTAAAGAGAAGACACCCTAGGATGTATTTGACATATCAATAACCACTAAAATATATTTAGGACACTGAACTTCAACCTTTCTCATAAACCTGCTTAGAATGGATTCAGTGGTGGATTTTGATGCGGATCATATGGACAATGAGTATGGTGACGGGTTAGGGTCATCGTTTTCAAAAGATCCAGAGGCTTTCACTTGAGGTTTGCCTCATGTGAAACCTTAGTTAAGAGCTTCAAAGCTTATGCTTTGAGCGGTATTTGTCAAGGCTTAATCCTTGACTTGTTCAGGTGCATGTGTAAGGACATAAGACTGTGGAGGCTTGTGCTTCTTAATTAGTTTCCCTTTTGGGATATGCCACTGGTCCAAACTTATTCAGCTTTTATTTCATAGCCTAGGATGCTATAAGGTTTCTTGGGTTATTTAAGCTTATTCGTAATATGGCATCAAGACATGGTATTAGTGGAGCATTGATGGAATTCTTGTTCAAGTTGTTAGATTTTCACCAATGAATGTGTAGTAACTTGTCTATGATGGAGCCAGCTCAGACATCATCACAATATGATTCCATGCTTTTATGCTTATGTGATTATTTTTAGAGAACAACAAACCTAATCTACAGAGCTTTTTATGCAACACAAAGTCTTACTTTATGTCTTCTTTTGCTCTTTATGAGGAGAGTGCATAAAGTAACAAATTGCACTAACTACTAAGGCAATGTCCCCTTTGGTGTTGGCACAATAATTTGGTGACAAGCTTTTGATGTCTTTTCTTATTAACTATCTCCGTCTCTGATGCTGTCCAAAGTTCGGAGTTCATATCCTTGGGAGTTCCAGCTAGCTTGTGACCCAGTATACCCGCGTCTTTCAAAAGATCCCTATTGTTCCCTTGAGACACAAAAGATTCCTGTTTGAGATGTAGTAACTTCAATACCTAAGAAATACCTTAGGCACCTTAGATCTTTAATTTCAGATTTACATGCAAGATGACTTTTTGCATATTCAAAATCTTTCAGATTATTGTCCATCATAATAGTAGCATCACTGTATAATAAGAATGGTATCTTTACAATGTTGTCTTGTTTAAGGAATAGTGCATTATAGCCTTTGCTTTGTGTTGTGTTGTGTGTGTATATGACTTGTGAAAAAATTCTGTTAACTCTTCAAATCACGCTTTTGGAGATTGCTTCAAAGTATTTAGAGATTGTTTCAATCTGAACACCTTGTTGTTCCATAAAATTCCTTAGAACTTCGAGGACATCTGTATCAACTTCTTCCCGTAGTACTTCATGGAGATATGCATTCTTCACATCCGGTTGATGTAAATGTGGTAGGTTAACTGCCAAGGACAATATTACCCACATAAAATTCATCTTTGCTATTTTCACAATTATCTCCCTGTATACTCTATAGGCCAGAGTAAATACATTTGCACATATTCACTCTACCATCAACACGTCGCTTAACTGTGAAAATGCATTTACATCCAACTATTTTCTTCTGTGGAGTTAGCTTCACAAATTCTTGTGTATTGTTTTTGTGTGAAACCTTCAGTTCTTTTCGAACTGCTTCTCTGAACTTTGGACCTTAAGCTTATTGAGTAGATTTGGGAACATCCATGCAAATAGTTTGGTGATAAAAGACTTGAGAAATCAATCATAGGAGATAAACATAGTATTGGATGATGAGTACAGGAACATAAAGATCAGAATAAAAAGGCAGAACGAAATCATGATTACCTGTGTTTCTTGGAGTCCCCAAGTCCATGTTAGTAGTTTGACAACGCGACGGGCAGTTTTCAGTCAACATTTTACTTCTTTTAGATTATACCTACAACTCACTGGAGGTCTTCTGTCTATCTTTAGAGATTGAAAAAGTTTCTTTTTTGAGTGTGAGAATTGGAAGGACTGAGAAAAGATATGAAGGATCTAATAAGATATTTGAGAACTGATTATAAGAGACTGGACTAAGAAATCTATTTTTATTAAGTGGATGGGAATGGGTAATACTTTGTACAAGAAGGGACTGGTAGAATACCCTGAGATTGATCTTTTATACTAACCCTCAAATGACATTTTGAAGGGGT
>CAIGRH010143773.1:0-10385 GCA_903798295.1 Fraxinus nigra | reverse complement strand
TTTTTTTTTTTTTTTCATTTTATTTAGTGTAGCATACCAAAATGTCGTATAGCATCACATATTGTGCAGCATTATTAAGAAATTAAAGATATAAAAGGTTCATAGTGCAACTTATGTCATCTTTAAGCACTTTTATGTGCAAGATTTGTTATCCACTTGATGAAGCGTGGTCTTGATTTTAATGACATGTAGTTGATGGTAGGATGTCTCCACGAACCATTATTACTATTTTAGCAAGGTTTTTATGATAGTTGTTCCGTCTTAATTGGGTTGATTATATATGATATTCTGTTGGAGTAAGTATGAAAGACTTTAGATAATTCTAATATAAGTTTAAAGGTTAAGTTTGCTCTAAGTGTAGCCATGAGTTCTAGGCCAACTTGTTTGGTTTGAAGTTTAATGTCTCACTTTAGGTGTTAAGGGAGTTGTAGGCTACTCGATCTCGTGAACTCCTTGAGGTATGTTAGGTTGACCAACTCGTCTTTTATTTAAATTGAAAAGAATTATATAAAATATAATCCATCTATCAAAATATTATCTAAAATCCAACATATTACACAATTTGATAGCTCTCAATTTGATAAAGAAAAATGATAAGATTCTCCATATATTTGAGAATCTCAAGAACCTTTAATGATGAACTTTAGTTAAATGTCAGATGGCCCCTAAACGTTCATCAAAATCAGTGAATGGAATGATTGAATTGAAGTAAAATGAGTGCATTTTTTCATTAACCACTGTGATAGTCAAATGGTAACAAAATTGGGAAAGATATTATCAAATTTCTCAGTGTGAGAAAAAGATTGCTTTTGATCCCTTCTTCTTTTACAGGACAAAGCACAATTAATAGGAAATTGCTAGATAAGTGGCTTTGGATTTTAATAGCTACATAGCTAGATAAGTGAGATACTAACTAGTTGATTGGAATCAGCATTGTAAGAACATCTTGAATGGGACGAGAAGATTATTGTTGGTCTTGATAAACTTGATTTCATCCTAAATTGAGGTTGGAACCAAATTAGGCCCCAGTTGTGGAATTTAGTCCACTCACATTAGACCAACAGTAGTAGACAATACGAAGAGAAGTTGTACTCAATAACAAGGTAGAAAAGTGTTGAAAATCCGGCCAAATAATTAAAGAACGAAAAATATGGGCAATATAAAAATAATTGGATCACACAACAAACAAGATTTTTGTGGCAAAAGAGAAGAATTTATTATGCCAAGAAACTAAAATTATCTTTACAAGATTTAATCTCTCAACCTAGATCTAAACAATTCTCTCAAGTATCTCATGTATTCATTAATGATCTAATTGCTATGTTTTGTCTACCAAGAGCTTTCACCTTGAGGAGTATTTATAGAAGCCAAATCTTGGAGATATAGATGAATTATAATGCACAGAAGTTCACTTATTGTGATCCTTCATCATCCCAAAGTCCTTATCCCAATCAAACTTTCCATCCATAATGAAATTTGATTCTTTATAATCTATCCGGACTTCTAATCCTACATTATCTAGGCTTTCCTCCATGTATCAAACTTCCAAAAACATAGAATTTGAGTTCCACATCGACATAAATTCCAAAACAAGTAATTAAGTCCCCTCTCTTCAAGTCGTTCTCTAACTCTTCCACTATCCCCTTCTAGACATATTCAATAAATGTGAACCAAATCTAAGTCCTGCATATTTGAAGAACAACTTGGGCCCCAGTCTTTATTGAATCATCGTGTTCACTTCCAGCTCTAGTTGAGTCACTTAACGTGCTTAAATCACCATATGTAATGCCAACTCCACCCGAGTTGCCAAACCTGCCCAAATCACCACAAGCCACACTAACTCCACCTGAGTTACCAACATGTTCGAATCATCATAACAACATGATTATCAAGATCACAACTAGCTCCACCCGAGCTAATTGAAGATTTTCTAATATTATTGTTCAAATCACCATGAGCAATCCACTAACAACTGACTCTGCCCTAGTCATTGCTTATCAAACCATAAGTTGTAGCTACTTCTGCAGTGGTCGCCGAACCTTCCAATAAATATAGCTTGGACTTTCTCCGCCCCCTTCACACAACCTAAGCACCCTTGTTAACTTTAAGAAGCCCACCTTGACCGATGTACATGTACCATATTAAATCAAGAGTACTCAAAAAGATAAAATTTATGTTCATACTTGGAACATGTCGCACTTGGCTGTGTATTTTGGCCATCTCATCAAACATTTTGATTGACATTACCAATCTTAACTATTTTACAAGGCTCATTATTTGTCTTCATCACGGAATCTTTTGTAACTGTTTCATATGAAGAAAATCAATCCTGATTTGACCACATATGAAAAGTCTAAGCCAAATCAAGAATCCAATCCTCATCAGGTTTGAAGTCATTATCAGTAATAGCCACAAGATCTCCATTATTGTTATCTTCTGCAAGATTTACATTATCGAATTTTCTAGTTGTTCATCTTGATCTATAGTAGTAAACATCTTCCTCCACTCATAGTAATCCCTCTTCATATTCCCCTTGTTGTTGCAAATACCAACATATTTTATCATTGTTGTCATCTGAGACTCTACCCGTTCTATGACCATGTGTCTTCCTCTAACGAATAACAAAACCCTTTGCTTGGGCATCAGATCCGACGACCAGATGCTTCATCTTCTACTTAAAATAAAGGACATCATATACATCATAAATTGTAAAGGAATCTCGACTATAGATAATGGTATCTCTAAACGTCACATATGAAGCCGACAATGAACATAACAATATTAGCCTCAAGCCGTCTTCATCATACTTGACCCTCATGGCCTCCAAATCAGCGATGATTTCCTTGAACACTAGTGGATGGTTTTCTAAAAATCCACCTTCTATCAAGCGATAAGAATAGAAGCACTGCATTAAGTATAACTTACTTGTCAAACTCTTTGTTATACAAAACTGCTCCAATTTTAACTACAATCTAGCGTCACTTTTCTCTGTTACCACGTCCTTGAAAATTTGATTGGATAAATAAAGATGTATCTGTGATAGAGCTTTCTGATCCTTTCGTTGATTTTGAGCCGCAATCATTCTTGTGGACATTTCATCAAATCCCAACAAAGCACCATCAAGATCCAATTGAGCAAGAACTGCTCGCATCTTGATCTTCCACAAAGAAAAATCTCTTGTTACGATCTAGAAGCAAAATCTTGAATTTCATAGTTGCCATCCCCGAAACAATTGACCTTGTTTCAATTTCTCTTTAATAACCAATTTGAATCTCCCAAGAACATCGTCGAAAAACCTTCAGCTTTAATACCAGTTTGTTAAAAATCCAACCAAATAATTAAAGAACGAGAAAGTATTGGCAGTATGAAAATAATTGGATCATACAACGAACAAGATTTTTGTGGAACAAGGGAAGAATTTATTATACCAATAAATTGAAATTGTCATTGCAAGATTTAATCTCTCAATCTAAATCTAAGCAATTCTCTCAAATTTATAATGTATCCAATAATGCTCCAATTGTTATTTTTATCTACCAAGAGCATGCACCTTGTAGAGTATTTATAGGAGTCAAATCTTGGAGATATAGATGAATTACAATGTACAAGAGATTCCTTATCTTGATCCCTTCATCAACCTAAAGTCCTTATCCCCAATAAAACTTTTCATCCATGATGAAATTTGATTCATCCATGTTAGGTTACAATCTAACAAAAAGAATGAGATGACTCAAATACAAGTGTTGAGTAATTGGTTAAAGAACAATATGTCTAAGTAAAATTTGAAAAAATGAAAAACCCTAAATTAAAATCACATCATAACGTTGACAAAATGCTGGTTTGTTTCAATAGAGAATGGGTGGAGCTCTGTCGAAACATCATCCTTAGATAACACTATGCATCATTACGGATAAATCTTGTTATGTCATTTTTCTGAATTTAAAAAGTTTTAGTTTAGGCATGCTTCGGAAACTTAGCATGATGTTGGGCTGGATTGATTTGTTGGTACGTGAGAAAGTACGATTGTGTCATACGGGATGAAGTTAATCCTACCCACTTTGATTTACACCCTTGACAAAATTGATTAGTGTTAGGTTTTAATGTTATTGGCTATTCTGGAGACAAAATTATTATTATAAAAGAACTGTAAAAGTCAAAGTCTTTTGGGAAGTTGTAAAAGTATGTTAGTAGTCCAAGAATAGGACAAGAAAGAGGAGTTATTGATGATCCACAAGAATTAGACAATTCCAAAAGGTCGGGAATTGGTAAAGGATTACGCAATTTAGGAGGACTTTGGAGATTACAGGAAGTAGGTCATCGAGTCTAGGAAGTTGTCTAGTCTATATCGTACTGTAAGTTGATTTGTCTATTGTGGATTTTACTTGCATGGTCCTCGAGTTTGTTATTCCATGAGGGGTTTTCCCCGTCATCAAAATATTTGTGTTATTTACTTTATGCATATTACGAAATGTGGTCATTCAACTTAAGATAGTAATTGCATGTTAACTCATCCAAATTAATTATTAAAATGACTTGTTTCTATTAATAATTGATAATTTTTATATTTAGCATATTACACCTATTCATCTCCATTTAGGCGATAGTTGGGTCAAACGTTGTTATTTTCATGTAGTATTAGAGCCCAAAATCGAATCCTAGCCCTTGCTTAATCTAGATGAGTTACTCTTTATCCACACATCTATATTTTGACAGAAGAAAATATGCTTACTAAAAAGTAAGAATGAGAGCCTTCTTGAAATCTATGGATGAGAATATTTGACTTGGTGTGCAAAATGGTTGGACCGTCCCTACTGCCACTGTTGAAGTTGTAGTTATCCATACTGGTGCTGCTAATTGGTCTAGGACTAAGTTAGATGAGTGCAATTGGAATAGTAAAGGTCTTTATATCTTATTTATGATTGTGTTCACCGAAGAGTTTAGGAGAGTGTTTATGTATGAGACTGCTAAAAGTGTTCGTGATATTCTAGAGACCGCACATGAAAGAACCCAGACCATTAATAACTCGAAATTGTAGATGTTGACCACTAGGTTTGAACAAATTAAAATGAAGGATTATGAATCATTCGATGATTTCTATATGAATTTGAATAACGTAGTAAACTCTAGCTTTAACCTATGTGAACAAATCCCTTAAACGAAAATTGTGAGAAAAGTTCTTAGATCCTTACTTCGAGAGGTTTAGGCCTAAATCATGACTATCAAGAAGAGCAA
Organism: Fraxinus nigra; assembly: GCA_903798295.1. NCBI lineage: Eukaryota > Viridiplantae > Streptophyta > Magnoliopsida > Lamiales > Oleaceae > Fraxinus > Fraxinus nigra. Next base: position 5,153 of record CAIGRH010143773.1, on the reverse strand, counting down.
GGGTTTAGATACGGTTAAGATAGAACAGTTAGTTGGATATCTCCAAACCTATGGACTCACCATATCTCAACTTAAGAATAACAAATTTACAGCCTTGAGCACTGTTAAGGCAGGAAAAAAATGACTATTGATACGGAGAACCTTAATGATGAAGAGATAGCTTATTTTGTTTAGAACTTTTGAAAAATATTTAGGAATAAGAAGGAGCCTCAAGAGAGACAGAGAGGTGCCTCTAGTAAATTTAGAAAGAAATTACAATCTGTGAGATGTCATACTTGTCAAGGTTTTAGCCATTTTAAAGGTGAATGCCCAAACAACAAGAGTATCATGGGTAAAACTATGAATGTTACTCTCACTGATGATGAGTCTCTGACAATCAAAGTGAGAAGTCCAATTCTGAGGCTTATAACTTTATGGCATTTGCTTATAGGATTAGGAGTGAATCTCATAAGGACGGTGATAAAGTTGAGTAAGTAGATCATAGTGAGCACTTTGAGGAAGACTCTGAAGGTGAAGAAGAGATTCGTGGGGGCTTGTAATCAGTTATTTAAAGAGATTCTTAAGATAAATAAGACGAATAAAGTCGTGTTTAAGAAGGTTAATGAACTTGAGTTAAAGAAAGAAACACTTATAACTAACCTTAATGAATGTACCTTTTACCTTAGTAAGTTGAATTTCGTTAATGAATCCTTAAAGACTAAGGTTAAAAATCTTATTAGTGATCTTGAGAAGTCCACTAGGAGATTTAGTGAGTTGACCGTTGTGAATTAATCCTTAGAAATTAAGGTTAAGACCCTTATGAGCGATCTTGAGAAGTCCAACACTCAACTTCTTTCATTCTGTAGTGGTTCTAAGAAGTTTGATAACATTTTAGCGATGAATAAGCCTTCTGAAAATAGGGGAGGTCTAGGCTATGATAGTTCTAATCCTCGTACTATTAGCACTTTCAAAAGTACTTTTGTCCCAGCTTCTATCAAGACTCATAAAATGGGAAATCCCATTGGACAGTGTAAGATGTTTCAACACAAAAACCAGTATCAGGAACCAAGTAGTTTTGTTCCTAAGTTTATTCATACATTTATAATTGTGGAGGGTTAGGACACACAAAGCCTATGTGTCAGATTCTTGAATAGGAATAGAAGTCATCATATTTCTAGTAAGGTTGAATTCCTTACTTATTAGGTTAGTCACTTGACTGAGATGTTGACATAATTGACCATGAATAATTCTGTTTCTAGGAAAGTCTAGGTTAAGAAGAGTGATCTAAGAAATTATGAATCCGATCACAATACTCTTAAAGGTAAGAGCTTTTATATACCTCGTTGATTAGGTAGTTTAGTGCATGCTTGTGTTAATTCATTATTGCATGCATCATATTCTTTGTATATTCTTTTTGTTTTTTTAGTAAAAAAATATAAAAAATGGGAATTTTTTCCAAACTACAGCACGTACTATGATTCACTTGAACAAGTTTATTGTGATCAAGTATGAGTACAATTGATGTTTTGTAGCATGGTTTTAATTGTTTTGATTATTTTTTATGTGGTAGTATGAGTTTATTAATGTACCATCTCTACTGCATACACTATAATCTTGTGAGTGAGTGTGGACTATGTGTGAGATTTGCGATAACAGTCATATGTTGGTGAGGTGACCTTGAATATTGATTGACCTTTAATTAGTTGACCTAAACTCTAGTATATTCCTTTAGAATATTTTTTTTTTCATTTTATACTCTTCTTTAGAGCCTATTTGATTCGAGTAATTAACTATGAGGGGTTTCTCGTAACCTAATGCCCTGTGAGAAACTGATTCAAGGGGGAAATGTATATACATGAAAATATGAACTTCATTAATTAATTGACCCTAGTTTTTATGTGTTTGATTTTCATTATTAGATGAATAAACTTATTCTACAGTGATGTATAGTATGTCATTTCTCACAAATTTAAAGTTTGGATATTATTCACAAGAAATTAGTGACATTTTTACACATATGAATTACTTATACAATTTACTCCATTTAGATTTGAACTAAGTACATGTGAAGTTTACTGTTCATTGATTATGCTTGTATATGCTATCAATGGTATTTTTAATTTTTATATATATTGTTGGTATTACATGATGACACTTGAAAGAAAGAAAGAAAGATTTATGAAGTTTCCCTTTGTCGTTTGTGGCAAAGAGAAAGAGAAAGAGATAGTAATATGCATTAAGGAGGAGTAGTCATTTTGAGATTTTGTTTTTGAGACAGTACTTGGCATTCCATATCATTTTAAATGAATGTTGATGTTTTGTTTAGCTTTTTTGATGTTTCAGTTGGTATTTTGATTAACATTGATATTGCATCTCAATCTAGCTGGCATGATTATGATACTATGTTTCAATTGTTATATTTTCTGTTTCACATGCTTTTACACTTGGTATTTGAATTGTTGTTTTCAGGAAATATATTTAACAAGGAAAACAAGTTTCAGACGAGTAAGTTTCGGTATGGGTAAATTAGCTTTGTTTTTATTTCTTTGACTTGTAATGCGTAGTTTTTGTCAAGGAAGAGGACAAGAATGATGATTTATTGGTGATATAAAGGAAATAGACAATTCCAGAAGGTTGAAGTTTGTGCAGGAACACGCAATCTAGAAGAGCCTTAGAGATTACGGAAGTATGTTAACGAGTCTAGAGGTTGTCTAATATGGACTGCATTGTAAGTCAATTTGTCTATAATGAATTTTATTGGCTTGGTCTTTGAGTTTTTTATCCCAAGACGGGGTTTATTCCTCATCAAAATATTTGTTTTATTTACTTTATGCATATTATAAATTGTGGTAATTTAACATAGGATAGTAATTACATGTGAACTCGTTCAAATTAATTATTAAAGTGATTTGTTGTTATTAATAATTGATATTTTATATATTACACGTATTTACCCCTTCTAGGTGTTAGTTGGGTTGAACGATGTTACTTTCAATTAGGATGGCTAGAAAATTATTCTCGCAATAACGATGGAATAGTTCAAGATATTATGTTCATTAATTAACCAATATTTTTTCTCCTTTATTCTGTACTAGTGCTTGCATTATTATTTACATTTTTGGTAACTTTCATTCATATAGGGGATTGTTGGAAATTCATTTATAAAAAGTGATTTGTATCGATTTTGGTCAAATATTCGAATAGGTTTCGATAGTTAATTTGCACATATGAATATACCTACATGTTCTACTCTTTGAGTAAATGATCGTGATATATTTGGATTTACAAAACTAATTCCGATTGAATGAAAAACTGATGTTCAAAATGAGGTGAAAAAAATCAAAATTTTCCTATATAACTTGACTGCAAGAGCGGCTACCTTGTGCAAAGCGAGTGACCAAGTCCATGAAAATATGTTTGAGTGGTAAACTGGGCGGTCAACAAGCGATTGGAAGGGTTGTGTCTCTTCATAAAATATGTTGAATTTTAGGATGTGTTTCTCCGGTCACAATCCATCAACATCTATAAACTAGACTCCCATGGTGGTCTAAAAATTCATTCCTATCATATGCTTTGATTACATTAAATCAAACCACTCCAAAAATATAGTTTTCTTGCATAAGAATTTCGTTCAAAGTGAGAATTTGTTTTTTTCAATTCGAGTTTGGTGATTCCTTGAAGTTTGAATTACTTCTACTGTAAGGGGAAATCATTGTATTTTGAAAGACGATTGCCAAGATTCCATAAGCACCTTGGTGGGGCAAATTCGTCTTAAAGACAGTGTTAAACATTGGCCTCGATTTAGAATTTCAATATTCTATTCATCTTTTTCTGCATTTTGGTTGTCATTCCAAGTAAGTTTTCCCTTGTATTATTTTGGTTAATCATTCAAAATATAATTTAAAATTCACACACAAGTACAACAACACAACAAAAATATCATCTATTTGCTTCTTCTTGGTAATTATTTATATCACAATGACCCCATAGCTATAAAAATCCACTATAAGTGATATTAATTGTGTGGATCCATATCCTAAGAAATTTTCAAGGACAAATTAAGGGGATACGATCATAAGGTAATGATAATCTCACCTCATGAAAATATCGAGATTTCATTCACTACAACATCTCACGTCAGATTAACCAAATACATACGTTTAATTTATTTTATTGTAACTTTATAAAAAAAATTATTCATCATGCAAATTACTTTATTGTACGGTTTTCGAGTCCATAACACTGCTACAACATAATGCAACACAACAAGGAAAGACAAATGGGGCTTAAGAATCTTTAGACAATTGCCAAGTTTTTACAATAGCATGTAGTCGTTTCAAACATCTTTTTACGTTCTCGTTTGATGAAAAAATCAATTGTGACAAAGAAACAAACCTCTTCATCTTCTTCTACCTAAGATATGATTTAACAAGATTCAATTTTGATCTACTTGAGCCTTGTTAGAACATCTTTCATATCGAGTCTCTCCTCAGACAAATTAGCTCTACATTCTAGTGCTAGTTCCATGATTGAACTAAAGTAACTCACTTTAGCTCAAATTTTTCTTCAACTGCATTTACTAGAACCACATCTGATTCAAACACCCATGTCCTCATTGTGAACTCTCCAAGAAACATATCATTTATTGGCTTCTTTTTGGTAAATATTTCCATCAGCATAATCCTGTAACTATAAACGTCCTCCATAGGTTATATTATTCTTGTCGATCCATACTCTAAAATTGGTTTATACGATCAAATTAACATATGAAAAGATTAATGCCATATAAATATACAATTAGACTAACATTTATGAATAATTATATTTATATTACTTCTCTATATATAAACAGTTGACATAACCAATTTATCTGAAGCCATATATCTAATGGTGCCAAAAGTCTTGGTCATGGAAATTCTCTGATCTATTGTGAAAAGCTTGGCAATGCTAGAGTCTGCAACATGGGCAACCATATATTCATACGTTGCTGGGCTTCAAATCACAATGGACAATTGGAGAGGGATACCCATGATGTAGATACTCCAGTGCACTTTCCACTCCTATCATTATTTCCAATCTTCGAGCTATATTCAGGAAGTAGTTGCTCGAGTACTGCCATTTGGTAATGGTTCCATTCGGCATGTATTCCAATATTAAGGCTTTAAGATCAAGGT
>CAIGRH010143761.1:0-11553 GCA_903798295.1 Fraxinus nigra | reverse complement strand
TCTTTTACTTTAATTTTTTCGTCATTTCGTTTAAGAAGTTTGCGTCCGCCCCTGCTCCCTTACAAAGGGGACATAATGAATTATTTTCAAATTTCAAAATATTTTCTCCCTACTTTTTCCCAAATTCTTCCTTAATATGAAATTATGAACGATTAAATATAGGAATTATTCATCCTTTATGAATGGAGATTTTCCATCTTTTCTTGGTCTTTTTCATTTTCAATTCAATTCTTTCCTTTCTCTTTTGTTTAATAGATTTTCTTTTCTTAACTCTTTACAACAAAATTTAAATATTTTGTTAATCAAATTAAATTGTTCAAAAGTAATAATAAGTATCCTATAAACTTTTAGGTACAATCTAAAAGTCACAAAATATACACTCCTAAATATTCCTCTACATCAATTTTCCACTCCTTTCAATAGGCACAAATTGAAATTCTCATGGTTCCTTCTTCAAAACTTTTGAGTTAACATCCCGATAAACTTTGACCGCTTATGTTTAATTTTGAGCAATATTGGCAACCACTTCTAAAAGGGAGAATCTATTTTTTGTACAAAGTTCTCATCTTTTATCATCTTCTACTATATAGTGGATTTCTCAAAACATAGTGTGAACAAGAAATTGGGTGGGAATTGAGTCAGTCACCAAGAAATGACCAATCATTTTCCTAAATTTGGGACGATCTTACCCTCACTATACTCAACCATTACGGCCAATTCCAGCATCACAAATGGGTTCTAATAATTCTAAACGTTTGCACGAGGAAAAAGTAGTGTGTATTGGACCATTCACATAGAAAGGTATTTTGAATTGGGTGATTCCAAAAAAAAAAAAAGCCAGTATTATTCACGACTAAGGGAATGATAGAGATGTAATGAAAATTGAACGGTTAGAACATTTTATTTATGGAGATAAAGAATAGCGTGAATTTTAAGTTTTTACTTTTTTTTTCCCTCAAATTCTCTAGTCAAGGCAACTTTAAAACACGTCCTCAACACGATAGTTCACGGATGCTTTTATTTGGAAGGATTCAACAGATGGGAATTTCTGTACTAAGGAAATATGGAATTCTATCGAGGGACGTCAATACTAAACAAACATCTTTAAACTTCATATGTCATCATTCAATACAAAAAGAAAAAGTGAAAATTATGGCACGAACGGATTCCAATTAATAGTGTAATTCAAGCGAGGATGAGAGTACAATTAGCCTCTAAATGTTGATTGCAATACTGCCATGGAAACCCTCCAACACCGCTTTATCTCTAAGGATGACAAAAAAATAGATTGGTACCAATTTGCATTAATTAATAATTACTAATGCCAAATCACTTATTTTGCACCATAGAACCCATCATATATATATTTGCACCATCCCTTCTTCTTTTCTAAGTAAATTGAATATAACAAATATTCAATCAAAACATAAATAAAAGAATTTATTTCACATTTTTACACTAAAAATGGTAATTTTTTTTAATTGAATTTTAGACTGCAAATTTTAAATGGAAGCATTACAATTTCTGTACTTTTTTTTTTTTTTTTAATAGAAGGATGCTGAGAGACTAATATGGAAATATGTATTATTTTTGCAATCCATTCATCAATAATTTCAACCTCTTTGTTTCTTTGCTCGATCAACCATCTAGGATTGTCTTGGTGGATCTATGTCCAAACAATGAAACCCTGCAAACATTGTTGGTTTTATCATATCAAACTTGAAAGAACTAAGCCCCTATTTGGTTCGGTTAAAAATTAGAGTTTCGAGTATATTTTGATTAAAAAATGATGAAATATGTGGTTAAAAAGTTGTGAATCTCATAAAACGTGTTATTAAAAATGAATTGAGAGAAAAAAAAAAATGAATTTTTAAAAATGAGACCAAATAGAGACTAAGCCTTTGTTTGGTGGGAATTAAAATCATATTTTTAACAGATTTTGATAAAAGTTGATAAATTGTGGATTCCATAACATATATGATTAAAATTAATAGTTGATTTTGATTTAAATTAAAATTTAGATTTTAATTTGGGCTAAGTGTGATTAAAGAAGAAAAAGAAGTAAATTTTTGGTTAATATACTTGGTGTGTACCAAATGAATATGAATTGATCAACATTAATTATAATTTCATCTTAATGAATAAATATTGGTTTGGAAATATGAACTAACAAATATATGCAATGAACTTGCCAATGAAGAGCATACCAAGGTGGAGTGACATACAGAAATGACACTTTCTGATGTCTTCTAGCACCCTATGATTTATTTAAAGAAAAAAAAAATTTAACAANGATTTTGATTTAAATTAAAATTTAGATTTTAATTTGGGCTAAGTGTGATTAAAGAAGAAAAAGAAGTAAATTTTTGGTTAATATACTTGGTGTGTACCAAATGAATATGAATTGATCAACATTAATTATAATTTCATCTTAATGAATAAATATTGGTTTGGAAATATGAACTAACAAATATATGCAATGAACTTGCCAATGAAGAGCATACCAAGGTGGAGTGACATACAGAAATGACACTTTCTGATGTCTTCTAGCACCCTATGATTTATTTAAAGAAAAAAAAAATTTAACAAATTAAATAAAAAAAATATCGAATTGAAATAGTAGAAATATATTAAAAATATCAAGTTGCCATGAACTTTTCTTGACAATGTGTTTTACCATTCTTATTTTCTGTTTCTTCCTTCATATACACAAAAATTCAAAATGCAGATATTTCAGTTCTCTCTAAAATTTTCTCAGTTATCTCAAAGCGATTTTCAGATATTTCAGTTCTCTCTAAAATTTTCTCAGTTATATGAAAGCGATTTTTAAAAAAAAAAAAAAAAGTCGAACTTTGAACGTAAAAGTAGCTACTTTTAAGTCAAAAGTGCAACTTTTCACTCAATGAATGTGTAAATAATCAGTCAAACTAATATCCATACAGGGTTTTTAAGTTGCTTCAAGTATTTTTCTTGGTTTAAATTCTTTCATAAGTGGTAAGAGGAAGTATTAATCTTGTAGTTTTTACTGATAATGGGCACTATTTTAAGGAACATGTCTGGAGTTTAATCATACTTTATTCTTAATAAATTCTCGAGTCAGAAGTACATTGAGTAATTCATGCACGTATTAGATCACTCTCGATTATATTCAAAAGATTTTTTTTGGGTGAAAGAGTGTTTCTTAGACGAGACACATAATGCATGAAAAAACTTGTAAGTTAATCTCATTTGATAGTATAAAAGATCTCTATCGACAAATGAACATAATCAATTTAATTTATTTATTTTCTTTATCGCTCTCGAAATTAATTTAAGTCAATGCGATATAATTATATACGATGTCGGTAGTGTTTCGTGCGAAAGCATACTGAAAAATACTCGTGCAACATGACATCTTTTAGGTCAAACGAAATATAATGACATGCAATACATTTGAGTTTAGTGGATACACTTGATTTGTGGTTGACTTGATTGTCATGAAAATTATCGTGGTTGACTTGATTCTCATGAAAATTATCGTGGTTGACTTGATTCTCATGATCATTTTTCCTTAAATCCACTTGCTGGAAGAGCTTAAAATCGAATAGAGCATTGGGAAGTGCTTTAGCTTTATGTTAGACTGGATTGAGTCCAATAAAAATTTATAAAACAAAAAGAAGAAGGAAGTTTCCTTTCGTTTCTGGAAGTTGACGCAAAACCAACCAAGTTTATTAGGATCCCTTTTTTACATCCCAATGTTACCCGGTCGGGGTACATGGAGGCGAAAAAGGAATGAATGCAATCGGCCGGTTAAGGGTTTTCAAGCCAAAGTCAACATATAATTTTAATCATGCATTCCATCAATTTTTATCAAAATTTACTACGAATCTAAGTTTAATCTACACCAAATAGGGGCTAAACAATTTTCAAATGTTGGAGTAGATCCTTAAGAGATCCGATTCCTCACGATTTTATCTGGAGTCGAGAACTTTTGATGGGTGATCATAATTCTTTCCACTTTTAAATTCTCCGTGATATAAACTCAAGAAGATATATGTATCCACGTCTACATCTACGACATATAAAGGCGTGAATAGGTGATAAACATTATGTTGTCGATTTTATACGTATATTTTTTTGGGTCAACAATGCCCTTATAATCTTCTTAATTACATCAATAACATTCCTTCATGCATTACTCCTTCCATTTTGTTTGAAAATTATCAAGATTGAACAATTGTTTTACAAAGAAAATTTTATAATGTTTTAGTTTTAAGGAGTTTTCTTATATTTGATTTTATTACCTTTTGTTCAGTAATTTTTTTTACTAGAATTTCCGTTATTTGATATTTTTTCTGACTCTTTGGTTGTTTACCATAATCAGTTTATCACTTTGAATTTCAAATTGTTTCAATATTTACGATCACGGTATAAAAGTCCATTAAACTCAAAATTTCAATATTGACGTATTCAAACGAGTCATTACAAGATTTACGCTACTCCTCTTGATAGTGATAACCTGATTGGTCACCTTTTTTTATTTTTGTATAGTTTTTCATAAACAACTTTCAATACAAACAAATAGAAATCCCCAAATGCTATATTCTAGGAGTCCAAAAATAAGAAGCTTCCACGTTTTATCTTTATAATATTCGTGATCATGTTTATTACGTAATATTAGCCACTGTTTGACAATCATTATTTAAACTCTTTTTTCTACTTACTTATTCACACAATAAAATATTTTACATGTAAACCTAATTTTTAACTGCACATTCCCCTAAAAATCACAATTCAAAACATTATTTTTTAAGAATAATGACCATCAAACAGCGGCTAAGCAAAATTTAACAATATAAAGAACAAATCTTCAGTATCTTTTCCTCCTTGAATATTTTACGTACTGCTACCCAATCCAAAATGAAACATGCTGAAAGCAATATTTCACAAAGAAAATCTAAGAAGAATTTTGACTAGGCACGTGTTTTTTCTATTATTTTGGATTAATCGAAGCCGTAGTTAATGTCCTATTATGTTCTCATGCACTTCCACATTCATACAAAAATTAAAAAAAATATCATTATTTATGCAAAAAGGGGTGGAATGATCCACATATGTTCTTCACATTGATCAGAAGGTGCAAAAAAGACTTGAACTGAATACAAAATGTATATAAAAACATCTCTAAATGTAAACCATAAAACCGACTCTCTGAATTTTTAATTTTTTGTTGGGGAGGTGGGGGCGCTGCTTTCACCACAGATGTAGCCCTTCCTAAAATTCTCTATGACCATAATATCATATATCCTCAAAGGTCATATGCAGCCCACGAAAAACATCAGCAATTAATATACAAAAATACAAAGGCCTTTTGCCCACACATGTACAACAAAGAAATAGCTTACAAAGCCCTCCCTCGTATACGCACACGCCACGCCGAAGAACATTGTACACACAGGAAGCTCAACCTGCAGCAGTAGTACACAAGATACAACGCATTTGAGGAGAACCCGAAGAAGTATCCTCTTCCTCATCATCCTCAGCATCGCCATTATCATATTCGTAATACGATAATTCATCCGAGGACTTGGTTGGGGTTGGTGGCTTCTTTTGTTGCTGACTAATGGAAATGGTGGAATCCACAAGACATGTTGTGTGATATGCATGACAGCAAAAGAAAGCTATAACCGACACGTTTTGTATAGAAAATGGGTCGAAACACACACAGCATCTAGCGCCACCACGTGTTTTCGACTTGACCTCCATGCTCTTCATGCTCAAAGATTTCTCTGCAAACTGAGAAGCCCAGTTTTTGTCCCTTTTACTGCGTGCTTCATCTTCTTCATTGCTCAAGTATATAGCTCGTCTTGCTTCTTTGTAATATTTGATTAACAAATTAACACAATCGGCCTGTAAGTAAAAGTGAACTATCTAGTAATTATGATTATCAAATTGTATCAAAAGTATTTATGGGCGAGAAATTACCTTGAGTATATCATTGCACCCATTTCTAAGAGAAGTTTCCGTCCTATAGTCTGTGATGATTTTGACTAGACGATCCCTCAATCTGAGAAGGAATGGGTTTACAATTGAGCAAGCTAAAGGAAACTGCAACATTTTGGTGGTAGGGCATAATCCATGAGTCACAACTACTGTGCCAAGAAAATACTACAAAATTGAACTGAAGAATTTGGACACATAAGAGTAATAGGTCCATCGCACTACCATACTCGTCCATAGGTCAAATCAAAACAGCATCTAAGTTTTATAATAGTACCACAAAATAGGACAATTTCAGGTATCTTGATCCACATAGCAAATAGTGATAGCTAATAAAAACACTTTTTGAACACCTTACATCAGGCTTTACAAATCATTTGATAAAAGCAAGAGCAATCATGAAAAGTATGGTTGGATTCTTTCCAAGCTAATTTCAGACTTTGCAGGCACAATGTAACGGTATTGTAGTACCACGCATAGTAAAGGATCATGTTATGGACCAAAAATGAAAATTTGACAACATTTTGGCATTTTGAACCTTTGACTTTATGACCCAGGTGAAAAATTGATTGAAAAGGCAATTGACATGCCAACCTGGGTAAAGCAACAAAACCCAAAAGGAACCCCAAAATGTTTTCCATCCACATGACATTCGACATGGAAAACTGTTCATGTAATTGAAGAAAAAGAAGTTGTGCAAATTGACTACCAGAACGATACAAAAAAAGTAGATAGCATACTTACCGAGGAATCTCCAAGCCATTTGGCACCATATTTACAATATATAGGGGATCAAGATTGCCAACAGTATGCTCCAACAATACCCCAACCTGCCAGTGAGTAAAAATTAAATAAACCAGCTAAAAAAAAAAAAAAATGTGGTAATAATGCTTTTGCAATTGCAATTGATTAGCATTAAGAACCCAGAGCTTACCATCTCAGGTTTATTCAGGCATTGCTTAATCAGCTCTTCCCAGAGGTCATCATCATGTTGCATACTTACAAACTCGGTAGCCTGCACAAAATAATGATATATGTTCTCTCACCCAGCAATTTCAGAACAGAAAAGCCGAAATTAGTTAAACAGTGGGAGCAAAGAAAGGCACCTCTTCAATATCCCCCAATTTATTAATAATTACTGCTAGGGCTTGCTTTGAGTTTCCCATCCTTCCAAGGATAAATACTTGCTCTCTCAATAAATCTCTTTTGACACAAATGTCATAAGCCTGAGATAAATCTCACGACGTTTTAGAGATGGACAGGTGATGGAAGATTAAGAAGAATTGCCCACTCATAGAACAAACCTTTTCCAGTGTATAATGCTGACTACTACGAAGAAATGGAAGCAGCATTTTTGTATCATAATCAGCATAGAGCTCAACCTGATGAAAAATCACCAAAACAAAGACAAAAAGTTTAACACAACATATCCCATTTAATAATATTAATAAGAAAATACAAGATAAGCTATTTCCAGACTTATTTAGATGGAGGCTGTCAAGAACCAAAATAACAGAAAACTTTCTTTATCTTGTTCTTATGAAGTTGCTGCGCTATTTGACTGAACAACCAAGACAACATCATATCAAGGACATATCCTCTCCATAACACTTCCACTCAATTTTTTAATTATAGATGCTAATGTAGATCGGCATGAAATCCACAAAAAAAGTATCCCACAAATTAATGGGTTTGATTTACCAGTCAGAGAATTTGAGGGAATAGACATTAGAGAGGAGACCGATACACAAAAAAATTGCTCCAGCAAGTGTCTATTAAGTTAAAAGCCTAAATTCCTCAGAAAACAAGAAAACTCACTAGGCAACAGAATGCTGCTTGCAGTATTTATCATAATTCAAAAATGTCAATTAACCAGACCAATTTAGTCAACCACTTGCACAGGTATTCAACCTGATCCCTAGTTGCCTTTAGTATTTGTTGCCTTTCAATTTTGAATAAGAAGCTAAAGGCAAAAGGATGCATGTGATTTTCATATGAATAAAGTCCTTTCCTTAATTAATTGACTTTTAAGATTTACAACACGAGATTTAATGATAAGCCATTTCCAAGCAGGTTTAGATGGTTACCATCCTAAAAGAGTTGAAAAAAGAAAGTTCGCTAATTTCTACAAACCTGCATGTCATGAAAATCCTTTCCAGCATGTGGATATGACTCAAATAGTGAATGCAGATACAGATGCAAAAAGTATTGGACATCAAACTTATTCTTTGCAGCCATAAGTTGTGACACAACATCCTGTGGACTAATTAGATCTCTATGCTGGATCAACAATGGAATTGCACGTTTGCAGTCTATCATCATAAGTTGGGCAACCTGCAAACGCACGCGAGTCAATGAAAAATTCATGACGACTTAATCAACATGAATACGTGAATTCTTTTTTTTATATTATTAGGATATTATTGATGAGATGAAGAATATACAAAACTTGAGGACAAGGGGTCTCCAATCCAAAAATGAAAAAGAATGAGATATGCAAAACATGTAATAACAGCCCTGTCTTCCAAATGAAATTTAGGAATTACCTTTTCACGAATTGCATCATGTAAATTGTGTTTTTCAATGAAGTAAAATACATCTGGCTTCATAAGCTGAAACACACAAAAACAATTGTAACAGAGAGCAATAAGTCCATAAAACATAAAATAGGCAAAGCATCCTCGGCACATAATGGATACATTTAGTTAGGCATGATAGTAATCAAATAAGTCAGGAACTGACTTACATCAGCATAGAGGGCAAAAGCTTTCTCGTGTTGTCCGTCAATCACATATAGCTGGGCTAGAGCCTGACATGGATGTAACACTGTAAATAGCAAGAATCATATGCATGAGACAGAAAAAAAAATCTCAGTGCTAACCTCTTTAAGTGCATCAGTCATTGACGATGTGCTAAGCTGAGGTTCTATAGCAGAGATAACGGGCAAAGTCGAATAAATTACAGGCGGCCAAGATTTAACAGTTGATAGAAGATCCTTATGAAAGTATGGGTTTGTTGCCAAAGCAACAAGAGCAACCTAGAGACACAAAACAATTCAGGCTTCAACTCCCAGTTTCACATATCAAGAAAAAAAAAAGGATGCATCAGGTGAGTCTGCAGACAATATTAAGCATTACAGACCTCGTAAGCAGTATCACGTAATCTTGGATTTTCTGTTGGCATGTATGGAACTAATACAGGAAGCTGACGAAGATGAGCAAAATGGAAAACCCATCTGCAAATAATTATCCTTCAGTTACCAAAACAAACTGCAAAGCTCATATACATATACACATTCATACATACACACACAAGCGCACACACGAAAAGTACCTTTCCCATGCAGAAGCTGACCCTCGCAACAATTTAGGACATAACGAGGCAGCTTCAGCATATTTGCGTTCCACAATTAGATGGTCAAGATATCTGGATCCCACCTATTTAGAGTTAACTATATCAGAATGTATATTTTCAACAATACTTCAGGAAGTAGCTGCTCAAGTGTAAATTATAAAACTTGAAGGTCCAGTGAGTTTAAAATGAAATGATAATTCTGCACAATCTATCATATCAAATCTAAAATATTTTTTGTAAGTCAACGATATCTCTATCAAGATTGATAATGTAGACACACATTTCTGATCTGCTGCATAAAAAGCTTTCACTAAATTCCAAAAATCTAAGAATCAAACATAAGCTCTGCTATGAATTATTTGTCTTCTTATTCCAATTGAAGTTTCACAAAAGCAGAAGTATAACTACCAGGATTCTAGTACAAGATAAAATTGTATAGACATCATTATTTCTTGATAATTTTCAATTTTATGGAATTCCTTCTAAATATAAGGTGTTCGGTGAACAGTTTCATTCGTTAACGAGAAAGGAGCATGCAATTCAAGCTCAACATAAACATAAAAGAAGACCCCAAATTTAATGTGAACACCTTAGTTTGTTGAATGGTAACTATTCTTCATAAGTCAGAAATTTGAACCAAATCAATAGAAAATAAACGATCTTGAAAATTTGTGGGTACCATTTGACACCCTTAGAAACATTAAAAATAATTTCACTGTAGATCATTTTCCAGTCACACTCTCTGGTTTGTCTTAGTCACATAATTTCCAACATAAGGCACGTCCTTGTGTAAAAAAGGCAAATATTACCTCACTCGCTTCAGGAAGCCATTCGTAAGTGTTTTACTTTTTAGCGTATGAGTGTAGACATTATTACAAACTACATTTCCAGGAATTAAGAGTAAAATTTATGACACTACTTGAATCATGGTTGTTCAATCGAAACATAAAATCAGTCTGCCAAGAATCACTATAGATATAAGCATACAATAATATTTAGACCTTACACTGAAAAAAAATAATATCAATCAGTTTATCGTCTACAAAATGCATAGCGAATGAATACGAAAATAAGATAAAGAAAAATGAAAGCATGACAAAAGAATGATCACCAAAAATGCGATCAAACATACTACCTCATCAACAAGCTCACTGCGTCCCTTCCCAGCTTCAACCGCTTCTAAGGCTTTCTCATGCCACCCATGTTGAAGGAGCCAAGATATGTGATCTTCTGCATCCCTAGCAACAAAATAACTAAATAAGTTTTTTTTTTTAATTATTATTATAACTAAATATTTTTGCAACTTGTATATTTCATAACCTTTATTTTCATGAAATCATAATTAAATACAATCCTACAGACTATCTCACTTTTTTTTTCCTGTTTTTGTACGAACAAGGAAAGATATATGCTACCATTGTACTTAAAATCACAATCCAGTCATCTAGAACAATGACGAAGCAATAAAGAATGATAATAAAATGAAGAATCTTACGCTAAAGAACATTTGTTAAGGTTATGTGTTTGAATAGAAAAGTCAAATATAATGATTGTAAAAGTAGACAAGTGTAGAGCTGAGATGTAATATTGAATGATGTTAAAATTCTACTTTATTTATGACTTGAAAAGAGTAAGAAAAAAGAAGAAAATTATTCTAGAAAAGTTATAGATTTCTCTTTCCTCTGTCCCTGCAACTTTACTTTTCATATCTACTTCTTCGGTTCTTCCTGCCATTGCTATCTTCGATCCTCTATTTCTTTGATATTTATTGCAAATTATTTAAGTTGTAAGAAATAGCCAACAACATCAACAGATTGAATAGATGCAGAGCAATGAAAAACTGCATATAATCATTAATTGGTTATAAGCTACTACTCTCATGTATATACACAGGAAAAACTAGGAAGGACCAGCAAGGTCACACTGATCCAATTCCACATTAAGTCCCTGTTTGACCCACATTATTTTTTTCATTCTCATTCTTCTACTCATTTTCAACCACAAATTCTTAAATAAAATAATATTTTCCATCACATCAATAACTTTTCCTTCTTTTTCAACCACATATTTCTCATCACATCACTTAAAAAAAATGCATTCTCTCATTTTAATATGCACCAAACACACTCTAAACAAGAAGTAATTTTCATATATCAACACATAATACGAATATAATTACGCAAATAGCTTTTGAATAATATGCCGTCACCTCCCGCCACA
>CAIGRH010143704.1:0-19188 GCA_903798295.1 Fraxinus nigra | reverse complement strand
TAACATAATAACATTAAATATAGTTTGAGCATTATGCGGATACTCAACAATTCTAAAAGCAATAATCTTTTATGCATGACCTAAAGTGGGTCTATATAGTGTACAGTTGCAGCCATATAACTCCTCTTATTAATCCATTCCCACATATCTGAAATTAAAGATATCACACCCCCATATTTTTCCAAATTTATAAACGTTTTTCGCAATAACGGTGAAAGATATGGACATTATGTACTAACTACTCTTTTAATAATTTATTTGTGACTTATTTGCACTTTTTAAAAACATTTGGGACTATGATTGTAATTAATTTTTTCTTTTTCTTTTTGTTTTATTTAAAGAGAGTGGTATATTTGTTATTTCATAATTTTTAATTTAGAGAATATGTGAAAAATGCCTTTTGCGCAATGAAATGTGGAAATAAGGGTGAAAATGCCAAAAATGAAAGGTGGGGACGTTATGTGCAAATTACCCTTCTAACATGGATTGACTCTGGTATCACTTGTTGATTTTTGTATGAAACTTAAACTTTATAAACTTTACATAATTACAAAGATCTTCATGTCAAATCACCAAGAAAATTAATTAATGCTGAACATACTTTGATCAATTGATTTGTATCTTGAATCTTGAATTTGGATCTTTAAATCTTGATTTCTTGTTTTTCAATTTAATTGCTCCAAATCTTCTTCTTGATTCTTGATTGTGAGTTTATGGATCTTCATTTTCAATATGTTTTCTCTTGTATTCTTGTGTTGATGTGATGTCACAAAGAATGAGAAAATTGCATATGAATTGGGGACTATAACCTTATATATAATTCTATATGTATTTAGTCCATCGTCAAATATAAATCTTAATGTATCCGGTCTCTACACATATAAGTTGGCTCACACTTTTTTTAGATGCCTAAAGCTCAATTACTTAAATATTTATTAGATCGCTTTAATTTTGGGTTTAACTTCAACATAGTATTTATACAGAATTAATTACATATGTCGGCTCACATGGAAAATCTAATAATTTCCCAACAAGGTGGACAAACAGAGACCATATCCTTGCTCTAGACGACAAGCTGCACCCAGCATGGTGGCGCTAGATCGACGAAAGGGACAGCGAGTGAGCACCACCCAAAGAAAAAGAGCGTGAGTGACGACGCTTGAGGTGAAATATGCCAACCGTCTTCAAAGTCAGTTTCTGCTAGTGATCTTGGGAATCTTGTAGTAGTCTTCGATTTCAGTTTTTGGGCAATATTTTGATTATGGACCAATTTGCCTATGATTATTTGTTTTTCGAGCTTTGGAAGTTTTATGACGAATAGTGGTTGCCCTAAAGTAGTAAATTCGCATTTCTACTTATTTACGAACCAGCGAACTTGGACCGCTGGATATAACACTTGGACTTTACCCGTTAGATCTTTCCATTGATTTGAGATAATAGGTCTCACACAACTATGAGGATTTAGAATGGTGTATATTCTGACCCTATGGCTACTTTACGTAATCTAATTATGTATTTGTGCATTTTAGTTGATCTGTGTCCAATGATAACTACATATTTTAATTTGGGAATTTTATATGGAAAATGAGACTTTTCTATTTGGCAATTAGAAATGAGAGATTTTTGTTCAACAGAAAATTCCAAGGCTATAGATTGCAATTTTTCTACTGATTTGTTAAAAGAACAAAAAGAAAAAGTTGATGAGCTTACTTATGCTTAAATTAGTTTACACCTATTACATGTTTTTAGAAAAATTGGTAAACTTAAAACTACAAAAGAACATTGGAAAAAGTTGTCAGACATGTATTTGCTAAAGTTTACTCCTAACAAACTTTACTTAATCAAGAGATATTTCAGTTTTAAACTGATTTTTTAAAAGGATCTTGATAAAATCTTGAATGTATTTATCAATTTTGTGCAAGATATTGTTAATTGTGAAGAAATAATGTCTAAGACATATAAGACTATTATTTTGCTTAATTCTATGTCTGACACTTATAAAAAGTTTAAAAATGCAATTAAGTATGGTAAGAACACTTTAACATCAGAGATTGTCATAGATTCCCTTACAAATAAGAAGATGGATATTAAACTATAAAGAGTGATGCTGTGTACAAAATCTTTTATATACAGTTTTACCAAATCAACACGTGGTGGCCCCCTATTGGGGGGCGCCCGCCCCCAGGGGCCCCCTAATAGGGGGCCGCCACGTATTGATTTGGTAAAACTTTATGTACATAAAGATTTTTCCAACTATAAAACATGATAAGAAAAGTGGTGATATGCACATGATGAAGAGTAGAATGTAGTTTAAGCAAAATAGTCGCAAGAAAAATCAAGACAACAATGACTTGAGTGATGAGGGTGGTAAAAAGAAAGGTAAATGTTGGGTTGAGTCTAATTCCAGTACGCAAGGTAAATAATGTTATAGTTGTGATAAGTCTGAACATATTATAAGAGACTGTCATAAGAAGAAAAATAAGCAGAAAGAAAAGATAAAAAGTGAGGTGAATGTTGTCATTGTGTCTAGTAATGACTCGAATGAGGTTTATTGATAATAAACCTGATTACTGCATTTGCATCTATGTGAAATTCCATTTGCAAGAATAATTGTTTGATACTAGTGCATTGTTCTATGTTATATTTCATTATGTTTGATGTGTGTTTTTTGCATGAATTTGAGAGTGATCATATATGACCCGAGTGAGATTTATTGATAATCAACTTGATAAATGCATTTACATCTGTGTGAAATTCCATTTGCATGAATGATTGTTTGATTTTGGTGCATTCTTCTATGTTACATTTCATTATGTTTGATGTGTGTTTTTTGCGTGAATTTGGGATTGATCATAATACTATATGTAATGCGTTGTATAGTGGTTGGGATTACTATTGTGTGGATTGATACTGTATGTGTTCTCACACCTGTAAGTGCATTAGAAGTAAGTGTGTCAACTAGTAATATGGAGTATAGATGCCTGAGAGTGTATTTGTGATGTGTACGGGGTGTGAAGAATGACATTTGAATCACAAGATGTGAGGTGATTAAATGTTTTGAATCCTCTATATGTTAAGAGTATATATAATATGTAAATAATTATGTAGTATTTCTTGAATTATTTTCAATTTTTTGGTTATTTTTTATTTTTTCCATGCAATAATTGTTATTTTTCTCTCTGCCCCTTGCTTGCAACTCCCCTTTATGAAGTATTCCGATCAAATAAACCCACCTGAACAAATAAAAGCGGGGCTGTGCTGGTTCCAGCTTTGTTCATAAAAAAGATGCCAAATGGACGAGATGAACCGCTCAACTCGCCTTTCATTAGACTCAACTCTACTCGGTTCGGCTCGCTCAACCATGGCTCGACTTGCCCCACAAGCTCTTTTCTTGGTGGAACGAGTTGACACACTCCCAACTCGAGAATTTTTTTTTTTACTCAAATTAAATATTTTCCTAATTATTGCAAGTGTGCTCGTGAGCCAATTCGTGCAAGTCGCGACAAAATCGATGTTCGGCTTGGGCAAGCCAAGCGGGTGGGCAATTCCCCCACTTAACACCCCTACCTAAATGTGTAAAGCATATTCAGCGTACTGGACTAATTAGGTAAGTTTCAATAGACGCATAACAAAATTGTGAATTATTGAGCCCGATTCTATCTAATATGCTGTAACAAAGCATACAAGAAAAATATAGAACTTTATATAAACTAAAGCATACAAACGGTAACTTAAATACAAAACACAAAGGCCTAATGGAAAAAAAAAAGGCCTCATTCCAAAACTCGATTATGCACCATACATACGAGTGATTTCTGCTCAAGTTGATTATCAGACTGTCAATATTCTAATGAGTTTTGCTTTCTGATGCATCCACACGAGCAGCAATCAACTCCTGATGTTTAGAGCTTGATGGCATGAGTAAGTTGGAGGAGCTAGGTATCAATAGACGACTATGTTAATGGGGAAGGGGCGTGCCCTCCATGGGACAGAGCACAGGAGCTGGCTGTGCAATAAAAGTTGGAACATTATCTCCAGGCATCAGCACTGAAACTTCTCTGGCATTAACAGACATCTGGAAAAACGAGGCATATAAATCAGAAGGCCTAGATTCAGAACTAGGGATAATCTTATGGATAGCTTCAAAAATAAGCTGATGCAAGGAAAATTGAATCTAAACCTGGAGAATGTAAAAAGCTAAGCCAGGATTCTATCACTGGCAGAGTGTGAATTGCTAACCTTGTAAGACGTTGATACAACTTATAAAATAAAAACAAGATATCATAAATATTACTACACTACTACATATTAAGTATTTTATAACGTTAGTTGAGATATTTGAATCTTTATTATGCATTAAAAAGTTATACCAACATGTTCCGTTAGTGAATTTGGTCATTCTAATGAATTTTTCTCACAATGAAATAGTGAAAAACAAAAACAATTACAATACTGATTTCTTAACGGCAAAATAAGACTAATGAGAAGCATTCACAGGAAAAGCAAGAACAGGCCACCTCATGTTACTCGTCCCGCAGCATGTCCCAACAGAAAATGATAAAAAACACATAATTAGGGGAAATTAGGGCCGGACTCCCCAACCTTTGAGGTAGTGTGGATATGGGTCCCCATCCTTTAAAAAACAAGGTTATGGATCGTCAACCTATATTTGATTGATGGAAACCATCCATTTGAGTGTTAAAAGTCAATATCTGTATCGAAATGACTATTTTATCCTTGAATAAAAAAAGAGAAAAGGGAAAACAAACATAAGAAAAAAGTGCCCGCCAAAAGGGGAAAAAAGAGAGTCATCCCCTCCTCCCTAACCTAGCATGTACTTGCCCCCAATCCGGCACTGGCACGGCATCTCCTTCACTCATCAAATTCTTGCTTCAAACAGAGTTCGCCAGACAAGATTTTTACACCATATGTGCAAGCAACAAAATTCTGAAAAACTTTACTAACACCTACACCTGAAAAGAAAGCATCAGCAACTCGAACTCCATTTTCACTGAAACAAGATGGGAAGTCTCTCATTTTTCAATATATTCAAGAAAATCCATGATTTTACTATAATACCTTTATGTACCCTTCTGAACACTTAACGAATCAAGCTTCAAGAAATGGAAAAAAGCAGGTGAAACCTTACCAGAAATGAATTAACAGATGGTGAAATTAACAGTCTTACATAAGTTGAGGATCTATAATCTCATTTTTAAAGGTTGGGGACTCACACTACTTCAAATGTTGGGGAATCCAACCCTAATTTTCCCATTTAATTACTATGATCATATCTACTACAACCTTTCTGTATTTACAGTTAACAACAGCAACTGATTAGCACGTACTAACACAAACTCAATCAAATGCAGCTAATAGGAAAGCCTACACACGAAGTTTTGAGTAAACATTAGGATGGACATCAGAAGAAATAACACTTTCCATTATGAGCTTGAAATGAAATTCACACAGGTAATGAATAATTGTAGAGAAGTTTCATTTTACAAAACAAATTATGCCATTTTATTAGGATTCAATTAGAGAAGTATAGTGCAAGCCAGCGCATGAATCTTGCAGCAGTATATTAACCTGACTAATAAAATTCATAACTAATCATTAGCATTTATAGGTGACGGCTAAGCCTTCAATAATAATTCTGAATAGTTCATAAACCATAAATATTTCCTCTATCCAAATGTTCCCGTTTAGAAGTTTGTTTTGAAAAAAAGGGTTCTTTCCCAGGGAGGCAATGAATAAACAAGAATAAAAATGAGAAGTTCACACAACTGCACAAATGTAAGCTGAATCTTAACTACTTATGCTAACCAAGTGCATTTAGATTCGAGACTTGAACACAACTCACAAGACTGAAAAGGTTGCCATAAAGCAAGTCCCATCTCATTCCATCTGTATCATCCTTAAAGCCTGAAGCTTTGTGTTGGATACATAATCCCATGACTATAGAACTTCTATTGTCCACTCAACAGTCTTCGAACTTGAAGATAAAGCATTATATTATCCACACACTATATTTAAATAAACTCCATCTCTAATACTTTGGACTAATATTATAAGCAATCAAGATTTAAGAACACTCGCTAATTCAATAAATAACTAGAAACCAAGTTGTGCATATAATTAATGCTAGAACGACATTAAACAAATAAAGAAATTTCATAGGTTAGAAACCTGTCTCCACACCCCTGGTTTGATCACGCGGGGCATAAAAAATACTGGTTGTGATGGGCCTAAAGGATGTACAGTGGTGGGGCTATGGCTAAGACCCCATAATGAAGAAATAGATATAGGCATATTAGCTCTCATTAATTTGTAGTTGGGACCAATCAACCAGCTAACAACTCCTCAATGGGCCATTATGTTAAATATCATATATAAGTGTGCATACCTAGTGTCCCAAAATATGGGAAATATGCACATGCATATAATATAATGTAAAAGAATTTGACACTTTACAATAAATAAAAAATAAATAAAAAATCAGAGGAGCTAATCTATCGTTCTGTTTCTTTCTAAACAATTTAGTTTATTAGCATATGAGAATTTCCATAAACTTGTATGGAAGAAACTTCAAAATCCCCGTATCAGTCTAAATCCCTCTTAGATCAGGCAATCTTGCAGCAGAATTGCAAAATTCAGAGAAAATTGCAAACCAAAACTAGGGACTTTCAATTCAGTTTTCGAATCTAGATTATTCTCACAAACAGAAGTATAATGCATTAATTGAAAGGAGAGAAGGGACTAATCACAGTTGAGAAAAATAAAATTACCGAGAAAAATACAATTTTAATTACACATCACCATATAAAAGTTGTAATTTTGCACTCAAAAACAGGAATGAATCATAAAAAGGGACATTTATATGCCAAAATGCAGTAGATCCCAAAAATTCAACCGAAATTGCCAAACAATCTATGTATGGGTTTGTGGGAACACTCACTTTAGGTGATGGGTGTCCAAGCTTTGAATTCAACCCACTAATTATGTTGCTCTGAGACTCAATGTCAGTGTGGCGGCGGGGGCCACCAGACGGCGTTACAGTCTGCGAGGTGGTTCTGAGGAACTTCTCAAAGATAGCCATGACAAGAAACATAGAGATGAGTATGGCGGTAGCAACAAACCCAAACGAAACTGCATTCACCGAGTTATCAAAATGGGTCCAGTGGTCATCTTCCTGTATGTAGGAAGGCGCACTACTTGGCGCCGGCGGCCAACCTCTAAAGCCCTCCTCTTCTACTCCCATGACTACGATTCCTCTTCAATTATTTTACAAATAAACTAAAATATTTTAAGCTTAGCTTTTAGCAGTAATACTGTTTTAAGATTCTTTGAGAGAAGCGACAGGCACGAGGCTTCACCGAAGGTTGAAGAGAGAGAGAGAGAGAGAGCGCTCCGGAGACTGACGGTGTTAGCATTTTAACGCTTTTAAAGAAGAGTTGGAATGCACCACCCCGTATTTTTCAGAGTCGAAAGGGTTCGCCTTTCCGTCTATGTTTCACTCACATATAATAATTCAGAGGAGTTAATTAAACTAGTTATCACTGAATTTTTTCTTTGATTATCATTTGGCCACTAAAGTCTTTTTTTTGTATAAATTAAAATTAGATTTTCAAGAGATTATGATAAAAATTAATAAAATATATGATTAAAAAGTTGTGAATTTCGTAAAATGTAATATTAAAATTAATTGTTGAGTTTGACTTGAAATTTTAACTAAAATCAAACGAGGAGTAAATAATAAAAGGTTATTAAAACGCTCATTGAACAAATCCAAAATTTTCCAAATCATCATAAGGAATTTCCATTTGTATAATTGGACAAAAAAATCTCACATGAAGGATGAAAAATGACATGGCATACGGAATCTATGAATAATCTCACGTCAGTGTAAATTGTTTTTTGCTAAATAGAAATAATCATGCAATTTGACACCACGACTCTTCCAATTGAAAAATAAAAGTAAGAAATAGAGTGTGTTTGAGCCGCATTATTTTGAAATAGTAGTCGATGGAGAATGTGTGGTTGAAAAAGAAGTAAAGTTATTGACGTGATGGAAAATATTATTTTATTGAAAAGTATGTGATTGAAAATGAGTAGAAGAATGAGAAATTGAAGATTTTAATGTGTATCAAATAGAGGCTAAACCACACTCTAGAACTTCTACATCTACATCTACATCTCCCAATTAATTAAATTTCCCAACTCAATCACGAGCCCTAAGTTTGGTCTCTAAATCAATTTCTTGCGATGACAAATACAATTTTTTTTCATCCTCATCCACTAATTTTCAAGGAGTCTATCAGATGTGTGTAATGAAGTCCTTATTGATAGAAATCAACTCAGAAAGGTGAAAAATGCTCAAGGTACATTGAATTGGATTTTGGGTCCATGTGATTTGCCTCATTATTGGGTTCTTGGTACTTTGATCAGTTTGGGTTAGGAAGAAATCGATATTTGTAGCTGGTTGGTTGTCGTCTGTGCCTAGAAATTGTAGGGATGTATGTGTTGTTCACGTGGACCACCTTTTTTTTTTTAATACCATGTTAATCATTTCTTGAAAGAATCAAGGTATACGTACCTAATTTTCTACATAATCTTTTATCGAATCGACAAGTTGCGGCCCTCTATTGGAGGGCGTCTGTGGGTACATGCGAGGCCCCCTATTAGACTAGAGGCCCCCTATTAGACTAGGATCACATGTATTTCATTCATTTATTCTTCAACAGGATGTTTTATTGCAAGAATTATTATTTTATAAAATTAAATTAAAAAGATCTGATCTTTGTGGGAAATCTGCGATTCAGAGTCTCCACTTTCTAAAACAAAACAAAAACTACAAATCACTACAGTGTTTTTGCAATAATTAGAAACAAGATATGCATTTATTATTTTGTGCTGGAACCCTCTTGTGGTGAGAAAAGGTCCACATTAATATTTGCATTCATAAATGAGTAAAAAGTGGATAGTATGAGCACTTGTTATCAATTAAGGACTTGTCTGGTCCAGATTTTGAAAGTTAAAAATTGATTTCCATCTGTTTTCCTCTGACAATTGTGACACAGAAGTCAACAACTCCCTTTGATTTTTGTACCGTTGCACCATTTAACGGTAGAAAAATCACTAATAATCAACTGAAAAATCTGGTACAGACAAGGCCTCGGAAATTAAATGACAGTCTTTTAAGTATTTTGAGGATTCTAGCAAAATGAAATTCTAAAATTCATGTGATTTTTTGGAACTTCGATATAATCCCTCATGGATGGGCAGTCCATGGGTGATTTATGATATGATGTACCAAGAATTTAGAAACTTGACAATCATCGTACTCGAGAAAATTATGTTGTGAGGTGAATAATAACTAACATAAATGGTCCATCAATCTTTTTATTTCAAAATTTAATAGAATCTTTTCAAATGTTGACGGTCATCAATTTTATAATATTAACAAGACGTTTTATAAGACTTCTCTGCCTACAATTGTAAAACTAGAAATAGAACGATTTTTATACTATTAACAAGACGTTTTATAAGAGTTCTCTGCTTACAAATGTCAAACTAGAAATAGAACGATGGATGATATATTTATGAATTCAAATTCCAAAAAGACTATACATCATACGGCTGTATCTTTAACTTGAGTGGTGGGGCTGTCTGTTGGAATTGGTGGAGCTACGGAGGAGGAGTGTGTGCTGGTCAGGTGGCAGCGGCGGTTTTGTTTATTACGAGGAGCCTCCAATGTTCACAAAATCCCTCACGAATCTTTTTTCCATTTATCCATTATCATGGTGTCTAGAAGTTAGATTATTGTGATGTTCGTGAATTAACATGTTAAAGGGGCCAATTTATGTTGGACTTTATAGTTAGTTGGACCCCCAGAATAATTTGTGCATCAAAGTTAAAGATATTGTTCCTTTTATTTTATTAAAATATTTGAGATTTTAGCTATTTAGCATAGTAATTTGAGATTTGGGTCCAAAGGAAAAAGATTCTGCCTCTTGTAAAGTATCCAAAAAGAGGTTAATCAATGTTATTAATACGATTAATTTATATTTATATAATTAATAAAGTAGAAAAAGATCGACTAAAAGAAAAAAGAGGTGGTCAAGAAACATGAAAAGCATTAACATTATAGGTACTAGTTAGGGTTTATTATGCAAAAGCTTAATAACTGCTTGAAAAGAACCAAACATGATAATCATAATTTGGATTGCCAAATCCTTCCTATTTTGGGCAAACATTACTTTTTAATCCCATATCTCACTTTCCTGAATTTTAGTGGTCGAGTTTGTCGTTTTCATTGTTAAAGATTTCGTCACATTTATATTAAGCTTTCAATAGTTTTTGTTATAATCGGATTGTGACCCCGAATTCTTGTTTAGTATTTGTTAGAAATACTATTAGAGATATATTTGGAGTTGGTTGGTTATTTTAGAAAAGTTTTGAAGAAGTAGAAGGCTATAGTGAGTCAAAAAAGATCAAAGGTTTTTTGGGATAGGGATACGGAATGGGCGCCCAATAACCGGTTTCTGGGCGCCTAGGCGCCAATCGGAGTATTGTGGAAGTTTTGTCTCGAAACAGAGCGTTCAAACGCCATAAACGCAACACAGGAGTGTTGGCCTTGTCGCTTGCTTTTCATTGATTTATCGCTCAAGCGCTGGCTTCTCATTGAGCGTCAGCTGTGCCGTTCGAGCGACAATAATATCTAGGAAAATCAGGTTTCTCAAATTCTGGCAGTTTTTGGACTCCTATTCAAACTCAAATATTCCACTATTAGTATTACCTATCATATTGGAACTTCACCTTATATTAAACTCTTCATTTATTAATTCTCCTAGTGCGTTAGAGATTGTTACACTTAAATATGTGGTGTTATTTCACATACTGGTTACAATATAACAAAAGAGATGATCTAGGTTATTATAGATAGAGAGACTCACATATTTTGAGAATAGGTTGAGAGTCTTGCGAGATCTTTTTTATATATTTCTTACTATTGATTATAGTGAATTCTTCGCCTTTGTTCAAGATTTTTTTTTCTCGGATTTGGGTTTCTACGTTAAATCTTGTGCTCTTATGTGATTCATTATTTTAATATTGCTTATATTTTTTATCTTTAATATTCATAACAAGTGGTGCAAGTTCTATCACCAGATCATTGAAAATTGGCTTGTTTTATAAAAAGTGGTATCAAAGCTAATGATTGAAGTTCTTGGGGGAGCCAGTTTGGTCTCGCATTGAAATTTCGCTTTCAGATCACAACACCAGATTTTGCTTGAGGCAAATCAAGATGCGATCAGTGCTCGCCCAATTGTATTTGGATGATACTTTGTCGGGCTTAATAGAATGCTTGTAACTTTGACATTATAGGAGAAGCAACGTAAGGATCGGAATACTCTATCATAGGTACATCTTCATCTTTCGAATCAAATTCTCCAAGACCTGGTAAAGGAGAAAACTAGCGTTGCATTATAGTTGAAATTAGAATAGCTATGCATGACACGGGGTCTAACTAACAAATTGCATCTAAAGAAGCGTTAATATTCTCATCAAATGACAAAATGCGGATCTTTGGATGATCATCTAGCTATATTCAAGGAAATCGTTATTGATTTAGAAACTTTGGAGGTTGAGTATGATGAATAGGACCTAGGGCTGATTTTTTTATGTTCGTTTCCCGCTTCATATATGACATTCAGGGATACCATCTTGTATAGTGGAGATACTATCACATTTGATGAAGTTTATGACGCGCTTTATTCTAAGGAGAATATAAAATAGTTAGCCGTCAGATCTGAGGCCGAGCAGAGGGTCTTGCTGTTTGTGAGAGGGATTCGAGTGGTTATGGAAGGGGCAGGCTCAAGTCTAATAACAATGATAAATTATGTTACTATTGTAAGAAGAAGGATAGTCATAAGTAGCAAAAAAGGGATAAATCAATTGCTATAGATTAGAAGGGACGATCAAGGCATTTTGGTGAAACCAATTTTGTAGGAGATGACTGCAGTGATGGAAATCTCTTGGTTATTTCTAACGGTGACTCCAAACCTAACGATGATTGAATTCTTGATATGGTTAGCATTTTTCATATGTATCCTAATCAGGATTGGTTTACAACATATGAAATAGTTGGGAAATGTGTTGTGGTGATGGGAAATAACACACCTTGTAAGATAGCTGGTATTTGTAAGGTCAGAATAAAGATGTTTGATGGGACGGTCATGACACTTGGTGAGTTTTAGATTTGAATAGAAATATTATCTCCTTGAATACTCTTGATGCAAAAGGGTACATGTGAAAGTGGAATTCTGGAAGTTAGCAAGGGTTTCATAGTTGTGATGAAGGGGCATAAAATGTCCCAATTATATATCATGCAAGGTTCTATAGCTAATAGAGTTGGTTGTGATCAGGTTGCTCGTAATTCGAGAAAATTAGGCAACTTAGGTGGAGTTGGGAGTGAACTTGGTGATTTTGTTGTTCATGGTGATTCGAGCAAGTTTGGTACCCAATGTAAATTTGCTGGTAAACAGTGCTTGGATTTAGTTCACATTTGTTAAGTTTTCCCTTAGGAGCTGTTTGAAAGACGTGGTATAATTTGTTTGGAATGTTCTGTTTGGAGAATTTCTTAGAGTTTGTTAAAGAGTTAAAGCTTTATTCCTTGATATGAAATTCATGTCGAGGCAAATATTTTTAGAATTAGGTTGAGACCCGAATTCTTCTTTAGTATTTGATTAGAAATACTATTGGAGTTGGTTGGTTATTTTGGAAAAGTTTTAAAGAAGTAGAAGACTTTTGGAGAAGTCTTGAAAAAATAAAAGGACATAAGGAGTCAAAAAGGGGTCTAAAGTCTTTTGGGACTTGGTTTGGGTGCCCAACCAGTAGGTTCGGGTGCCTAGGTGCCAATCGGAGCACTGTGGAATTTTTCGTTCAGAGCCATCGGGTTTACCGCTCAGCACTGGCCACTTGTCGAGTGCCAACTGTGTCGTTCGAGCGGCAATAATATCCGAGGAAATCAGGTTTCTCGAATCCGAGCAGTTTTTGGACTCATATTCAACCTTGAATATTTCATTATTGACTTCACCTTATATTAAACTTTTCATGTATTAATTCTCCTAGTGTGTTAGAGATTGTTACACTATAAATATCTGGTGTTATTTCACATACGATATAACAAAAGAGAAGATCTAAATTATGGAGAGAGAAACTCGCATATTTCGAGAATATGTTGAGAGTTTTGCGAGATCTTTTTGTATACTATTTACTATTGATTATAGTGAATTTTTCGACTCTGCTCGTAGCTTTTTCTCGAATTTGGGTCTCCACATTAAATCTTGTGTTCTTGTATGATTCATTATTTTCATATTGCTAATATTTCTTATCGTTAATATTCATAACAAGTGGTGCAAGTTCTATAATCGGGTTATTGCAAATTGACTAGTTTTATAATAACAGTTTTAATGATATGGACATAACACAGTAAAGAAAAAAAGATGCATATACTCGACCTCATACTTATTGAAAAATAAGACTACAGTTATTATAAATGTTATAGTCTCCGCGTCGCTAACTAAGTAGAAAGTAAACCAAAATTCATGTCCACAAGTCACAATGAATTTTATGAAAAGAAAAGAAAAGAAAAAATCCCTAAGAAAATGAGACCACACAACAATGACTACAAAGTTCTTTTTCTCCTTGTTCCTCCATTGGTTTCAAGCTTGTCCATGCATGTTCTCTTGCAAAAGTGTCAAATCTTTAAACAATTGAAATTTTTCTTGATGTCTGTCCTACAATCTTGTAACCTGCTAAGAAATATAAATGTCTTCCAATTGGAGCCATTGCTATGTAAAGCCTCTCTCCAACCCTAGAAACACCTTTGATTTGTAAGCCTTCAACAATGTAACACAAGTTAAGGTTATCGTCATAAGCTTCAATGTGACCTTTCCATGCATTAAGGTAGTCTCCAGAGCTATATAATCTGTCCTCCACAACTACGATTTAATTGGGCGATACATCTAATTGCCACATTCCAGCCATGAGGAACCACTTTTTACTTTGGGTATTGTAAATTTCGACTAAACAACGACCCGTGTAGGTCTTGAGTTGGTCGAGATTGTAGTCGTGAACAAATCCACCAATAACGTGTACTTTCACTTGCCATGTCACACCAATAGATTTATACCTTAGTTTTTTATGTTTGGCAATGGCGTCCACATGTCAATCATGGGATTGTATATCTCAACTCTCGACAGGTGCTTTGAGAACTAACCAATTCATACTGTCATCCGACCACATAGATCTCGTGATCACATATTGTGCAAGCAAAATTGTACCTTGGTTCTTTAAGTGCTTCACAATAACATCAGTGGCCAAACTGTATATAATATCGTAACACTATTGAAAGAACTCGTACCTATTATCTCGAAAAATTCATCCAATCCATTATCATTACTAAGAATGTTTCTCTCCTTCTGGCATAACCTCCCTCCAATTATGAATATTGAGTATCCAATGGACGTTATAGCGAAATCTTTTAGCACATCATTTTCTTTTTGTCAAGGAATTTGAAATATCCTAGTTTACTAAATAAGTTTGACCTCACATGCAGAATAAAGCTAATTCAAGCAATAAGTCACTTTTAATTAGTTTCTAGATGATTAAGCATACAATCCAGTTTCCATAAGTTTGAATACCGCAGTAATAAAGAAAGCAATAAATAACAAACATCGATATGATGACAGAGAAACCTCAACTGGGTAAAAATTTTGGACCAAGCTAGTTACCTCCACTATAGACAATGTGTGTTACAGTTCAATTCCAAACTAGTTTCACTAGCTGTTGTAAACCCTGCAACTACAAGATTTACTGCTCGTTCCAGACTCACGATTTGCTACCGTAGATACTATCTAGCCAACCTGCTAGATTTCCCCAATCTACCTCTTATAACTTCCAAGATCCATTGTGAATTCCAAACTCACAATCTTCT
Source organism: Fraxinus nigra (assembly GCA_903798295.1). NCBI lineage: Eukaryota > Viridiplantae > Streptophyta > Magnoliopsida > Lamiales > Oleaceae > Fraxinus > Fraxinus nigra. The sequence goes on along the minus strand of CAIGRH010143704.1, from coordinate 4,190 downwards.
ACTCACATCTCTTCCAAGTGGATACCCATGAGTTACCTATTACTATTCTTCTTCCTGCACTTGTAATCCAACCTCTCCCAACCTTCCGTAACCTCTGAAACTCAACTGAGAAAGTACCTTCCTAAGGATGTTTAGGAAGTAGGTATTTTGAATTCTTCAATTTGATGTTTTCCCAAAATGTGGTTGAATGATCTCAAGAATCAAAATAATTAAACTCAAAGGAGGAATGTGTTCTTGGATCTCTAAAGAATGATATGAGGCAAATGAATAATAATCAACAACTTGACAATTCGTGCAAAGGCTTGGGTATTTATATAAGAGGGTAATTAAGTTGAATGAGCTAGAAAAATCTGTTTAAAAATGTAAAATTAGGGCTTTCCGTATAAACTTGTCGCTCGAGGGAAACCTCAGTGACATGCGAGCGACAACTTCTCGCTCGAGCGAGAGCCAGACGATGGCGAGCGACAGGGATTATCTTTTTGTCGCTCGAGTAGTGTCCCGACGATAGGCTGGCGAAAATGTGGCGTCGTGTTCCTTTTTTCATGCTCGAACCCTAGACCTCATAACCCAACTTATACAAATTGCACCATAGGTCTTTGAATTTTACAACATGTTACAAAATTAGTTCTTTTGTCCATAGAATCACCAACACTAAAAACCTAACAACCTCCACATTTGGCATTCTGTGACAAAACTATATAATAAGTCAAGGAAAAACTAAAAAACAAAATGTAAACTACCCAAACTTCATCAAACTGATGTCTTTTGCATTTCTTGTTAAACATGTTCCCTGAAATCTACAACTCAATAGCTAGTATAAAAGCACGTGATACAAGAAATCAAAACTCATTAACATAAATAAGTATGCTAGTTTGAGACGTGACATTAATGTCAATCAAAACACCAATCAAAATATTAACATTACAAAACATTAAAACTTAAATAGCTATGCATATGATATGTACATTCTCACTCTTACTGCAAACTTTTAATGTTTTTATGCAGCAGGCAAATGCATCTATGTCCCCTTGTATATATTCGATGCAGAACTCAATTTCATTTAATTATTCGATGCCCCCCTGTATATATTCTCTCTCTCCCTTTTTGTTACAAATGACTAAGGGTGCAATTTCAAATTCAATTTTAACAATGAATATACAGCAATCCAAACCAATTGATAGCATGCACAAGCATAATTAACAAGTAGTAAACCTCCCCACATACTCACGTTAGATCAAAATGGGGTAAATTATATAAGTGGCTCATGTGTGTAAAGTGTCACTAATCTAATGCAAACAGGACTCCAAACCTTAATTTTATGAAAAGGGACATGCTAAACATCACTGTCAATAAGTGTATTCTCATACTAATGAACATCAAACCATAAAGCACAGTAAGACCTATAAATTAGTGTTTATTTTTCATATATCAGTTTTTTATTTTTTTAAATTTGAGCATATATAATTTTTCACATATTTCAAACTTATCATATTTTTCACATCTTTCATATATTCAAGCTCATCAATTTTTTATCTTAAGTGCAAGTCCTTCTCCATTGAGCAACTAAGAGGACCCCTTTAGCGAGGTTTAGGCCGGTTAACCCAAGTTAGTTGACCATAGGCACCAAGTTTTGAAACACCCTGCAAGCTTAATTGCTCGAGTCAAATAGTCTTGAAGAACAACATTAAGATATTGAGCTTATTAGGGGATATANGAAAAGGGACATGCTAAACATCACTGTCAATAAGTGTATTCTCATACTAATGAACATCAAACCATAAAGCACAGTAAGACCTATAAATTAGTGTTTATTTTTCATATATCAGTTTTTTATTTTTTTAAATTTGAGCATATATAATTTTTCACATCTTTCAAACTTATCATATTTTTCACATCTTTCATATATTCAAGCTCATCAATTTTTTATCTTAAGTGCAAGTCCTTCTCCATTGAGCAACTAAGAGGACCCCTTTAGCGAGGTTTAGGCCGGTTAACCCAAGTTAGTTGACCATAGGCACCAAGTTTTGAAACACCCTGCAAGCTTAATTGCTCGAGTCAAATAGTCTTGAAGAACAACATTAAGATATTGAGCTTATTAGGGGATATACTTAGGCTTAGGTCTACTAAAAGTGGTCAATTCATGTTCAAAGTCACCTTACTAACAAGTGATTGCCATCCCAAATTTCACACATGCGGTTAAGTCCCATTTACAAAATCATAGTGTGCGCAGTGCAGATGGTACATAAAGACACCTATACTAAGTACTTCATATCAATCCAAGCAAGTAATGAAAACTATGCTACATATTATCAATTATGTCAATATATGATCAACATGCAAGATTAAGAATGTTATATATTATGCTATAGTAAAAACTTCATCATTTTTTATTTTTCAATTTTTTTGTTTTTTTTATAAACATGAATGCACTATGCATAAGATATTAAATACAAAAAAAAAAAATATATATATGAATTTTCTACCTAGAAAACAAATAAACCAATCTGATGCATGCATAAATCAATGTTACACAATGATAAAACACGAACATGTACCAGAAAATACCCAATCAGTCAGGTACGCAAATGCTTTTACCTTTAAGAGCATCGTGATCTATTTCACAATTTTTGAGATCACTTTTTTTTATCCAAACTTGTCTAGTGAGATGAATATGTGTCATTAACTTCATTAATTGACTCACTTAATTAGTAAGAAAATTAATCTGACCAACAAACTCATGATTCTCATTTCTATTTAAGTCTCAATTTCAATTTATGTTCAGGAAATGATGACGCCTATACTTTATGAGTCTTAAACCACCACAGTTAGAATATGTAGAGATAAACTTAGAACCAATGTTATGTAGACATTGAAGTCTATTCCTAGGTCGATGGGTCCTATGTTGTCTAGTAGGTCTCTGTCTAACAAATCCCTTATTCTTAAGATCGGGGTTAGACACAAGTTTGGGGTGGTTAGTGGTACGGACAAATATGGTCTTGGACGTACTAGTACTCTTCTCCTTAAAACCTAGACCTCCATTATTTCTAATCGATTTGCTCATTCTTAAGATGTTATCTAACTTTTCAGAGCCACTAGAGAAGGCAAGCAGTTGAGACTTAGAATATCTAGATCGAAGGTTTTTAACCTAGACTTCTAAGATTTCGTTTTCAACTGTCAGCTTATTAATTCTCCTAGAGATCTTTTCAAGCTCACTAGTGAGATTCCTAATCCCACTATCTAAAGATTCATTCATGGATTTCACTTCACTTAGGATCGAGGTAGATTCATTAATGTGCGCTATTAACTTCTCATTTTCCAATTCAAGTTCCTTATTTTTCGCACTCACGACTTTATTTTTAGTAAGAATCTTAAGACTCTTCTCGTACATGTTATCATAAGCCTCTTGAATATCTTCCTTACTCTTAGACTCTTCTTTAGAAGCCTCATCACTATCTAAGCCCTCTTCTCTTTCACTTCCCTGGTCAGATCCTTCCTTAACTCTTGTAGTAAAAACAATATATTTTTCACTTTCCTCCCGAGTGGATTTCTCACTCTGATTGATTGTCTAAGTTAGACTCGTCATCAATAAGAGTAGCATTCATAGTCTTATCTGAAATTCTCCTACTGCTAGGGTACTCACTCCTAACGTGGCCAAAGTCTCGACAATTATGGCATCTCACAGATTTAGAACTCTTCCTAGACTCACTTGGACCACTTCTATGCTTCTTTTGATGTTTTTGTTTATTCCTAAAAACAATTCGGAATTTTTTTTTGCAAAGTATTCTAATTCCTCTTCATTAGGAGACTTTGAATCCGATGACTCTTTATGTCTATTCCTCACAGTCTTTAAGACCAATGACTTATCGTTTGTATATATAGCTAATGTAAGTTCATAAGTCTGGAGAGATCTAACCAGCTATTCCACCTTATTAGAGTCTATAACTTTACTCTCCTCAATAACGGTGATTTTAGCTATAAATCACTCAGGTAAGGATCTAAGGTTTTTTCTAACAATTTTAGGCTCCGAGATTCTCTTACCTAGGTTGAAACTATAATTTACTATGTCGTTTAAGCTCGCATAAAACTGATCAAAAGTTTCATTCTCTTTCATCCTAATCTTTTCAAACCTAGTGGTCAAAAACTTGTTCGTTAAATTTCGCAAGTGTACGGATCGTGACAAGTAATAAAGT
>CAIGRH010143634.1:0-10175 GCA_903798295.1 Fraxinus nigra | reverse complement strand
AGACCGCTGATTTAAAAAAAAACACCAACCAACTGAGCTATCAAGGATGATTGTAAATAACATGAAGTATCAGATATATAATATAACTCTTTTATCTATTCTCAACAAAAAAAATTTCTTCTCGGCGGATCCAGCTAGGGCGGCCGCCTTAGCTGGCCACCCCCTAGATCCGCCACTGACGCTGGGCATAACCAAGATTGTGGAAATTGTTGAAGAAACTAATAGATATGATCTTTTGCATATATGCTGGTAAAGTACTATCTTGAAGCAGAAGATGCCAACATTTGCTGCATATTTTGACCAATGCAATTAATCATCCTGTGAAGCAATAGAAACCATAGTAAGTTGATGGACAAAGGTAAGAAGACAATTATGGTGTTCTGTACCATGCAGTAGTGCATGAGACACCTCATCCGAAACACACACACACACATACATATATGCTATCTTGTTTTCTGTAGTTTGCTGTCATTTCTCCACTATGGTAAATCAACCAGGGAACTTAGAAAATATTTGCGTGCTTTGGTACAACCTTTCTATTTCCCCTTTGTTCATTGGTTATGATGTATGATTTGGTTATCAGATAATGATGAAAGGAATTCCAAAGATAATACTGTAGCATATGCGAAAGCAAGTGGGATCAAGATACCTAAAATATATTGGAACTTGACCCGTAAAGCTGTGCTTACAATGGAATGGATTGATGGGATCAAGCTTACGGATGAAAATCGTCTACGGGAGGCCCGTCTAAATCGGAAGAAACTCATCGATGAGGTAGTCAGATGCATGGTTCCTAAATTTGCGCTCCCTCCCCCCAACCAACCAAAACACACACAAAACTTTACCTTTTTAATATCTCATTTTGTGAAAGAATTTAGTATGTTATATATTTTGTGTTATTTAAGGTGTTTAATTTTGACTGGGTTTGAGAATCTGGTTCTTCAACATTCACTTAAGTTGGATCTTTCTTCAGTATCAATTCACCTGCAGCTGGGACTTCAATATTTTGGTCCTCTATTATGCTTTTTAGGGGTTGTACTGCTCTTTGAGGCAATTGCTGGAGGTAGGGTTTTTCCATGCTGATCCTCATCCTGGAAATCTTGTTGCTACTGAGGATGGATGCCTTGCTTATTTTGACTTCGGGATGATGGGTGATATTCCGCGGCACTATCGTGTGGGACTTATTAGAGTGGTGAGCAACATTTGGTTCATCCTCGAAATAATATATCACCTGCTGTCTTTATATCCTTTTTCCTGCTGGAGTACCTTTTCATTATTCTCTTTCAGCCTTCCTGTTTGATACCGTACCGGTGGGTTAGGCAGGAGTCAGAAGGAAAATAGTTACTTATTCCACTTGAATACTTTAGTGCATGTTTCACCTTTTATTATTTTGTCTTAATTGTTTTTGCCTCAAATCTTCAAATGTTGGGCCTCATATTAGAGATTTTTCATTTATTTTCCCATAATCATCGTCCATTACTTCGCATGGACGAGAATGTAGTATTTTTTCTGGAAGTTATATGATGTACTGCACTTTTTGATAAGTTTTGATTTCAGTTGGTGCACTTTGTAAATCGTGATTCTTTGGGATTGGCAAATGACTTCCTGTCTCTGGGATTCCTTCCTGAAGGTGTTGACATACATGCAGTCTCAGATGCTTTGAGAGCATCCTTCGGCGATGGAACAAGACAATCCCAAGATTTTCAGGTCTTGTGACTTTCTATTAGTATCTTTTTATAAACCGTTCAGACTTCAGTGTGTGATCAGTGAGTGTTATGCAGAACTAAACATTTTCATCCCATGGTCTATAATCTATATTGCCTCCATATGTCTAAATGTATTGAATTGTCTTTGGACTCAGGGCATAATGAATCAGTTATTTGATGTCATGTATGAATTCAATTTTTCTCTTCCTCCTGATTACGCTTTGGTGATAAGAGCCCTAGGATCACTTGAAGGAACTGCAAAAGTCTTGGATCCTGATTTCAAAGTGGTTGAGAGTGCATATCCTTTCATCATCGGGAGGCTTTTGGTGGACCCAAGTCCTGATATGAGGAAAATTTTAAGGCAACTTCTCATCCGAAATGATGGCTCCATAAGATGGAATCGGCTTGAACGACTGGTAAGTATCTCACCTGTCCCCCTCATTCTCCTTTCTACAGGTCTCTTTTTACTTATATGGGACATGTCAAGTAGGAAGTGAAGGCTTCTGATTTGGGTCTGCAAGAGTAATTTGAGAGAAGTAAATTATTTGGCTTGCACACAAATAATCTTTATTTAAATGAGCTTGGCCACTCAGCTATGACTTGAAAGTCACCATTGCAATTACAGCAAGAAACAGTGAAATATTTTGTTAGAAAATGCAACTGACACCTAAATACATTACTTCCAGTCAGTGAGTTGGTGGCCAATCTCTTCTTTACCAAATATTGTTCTGTACTACTATTATCCCTGTCATACTGCTGCTCGTTGTTTGATTCCTGAATCTGTTAACTTCAATCTTAATAGCTTTAGTTGATTTGTATACCATACTTGAAATATTGATGGACTACAATTTTATTATTTCAGATAGCAGCAATATCTCAGCAGGCTTCTGAAACTGATGAAGCCTCATCAGAAGATCATGATAATTCTTCAAATCGATTGGGATGGAAGTCCTTTAATATGCGTTCTGTTGTGTCCGCCACTGAAGATCTTTTCCAATTTATCTTGTCCCACAAAGGTTCCAGGGTGCGGGTTTTTCTTGTGAGGGACCTACTTAAGGCAGCCGATACTTTTCTTGAAGATGAAGTCATTGCTTGTTGTTCTAAGGAAAACTCACAGAAAGCTACCTCACTCGAATCTGAGGTTCGTCTATAGCAGTATTTTGAGCCATTAAAGGCAGTATTACAGCTAACAATGATCCTAGTGCTTTTGATTCAATAAAAGAGACTTCAATTATATTTGGAGGGTCACTACTATTTTTCCCTATATACTCTCTTTTACTCATCCTAATATTGTTTTACGATTAATTTGGCAGCGTAAGGCAATGCTGATGAGAGTGGTTAATGGGTTTCGATCTCTCCAACATGCAATAAAGTTGGCTCCAGATGTATGGACTGCTATGCTATTTCGTATGTTATTAAAACCCGAATTTCAAAGATTTGCTTTTGCTATTGTCTCAGCCTTGGCGTCACACTCTTGCCGTAAAATTCCAGAAACATTTTGGGTTTGTATTTCGAGAATAGTTCATGAATTGGAGAAATCTGGTCCTCAAAATTTATAATGAAATGTAGTTCCTTGTTATTTATTTGATCATTTTATCGTCTGGTTTGTCTCTCGTGGCTTGAATTTTGCTCGGTGAATTGAAAGAAAAGGAGCTTAGTCTATACATCAAAGAAGCGAAGAGGTCAAGCTAGCTGTTTTTAGTCTATGTTTGGTTAATGTTTATAATCGAGGAATCACTTTTTTTTCTTTCGTAAGATTTATAAGTATTATTTACTTATTTTCACTCATTTCTATCTAAACAATAATTTTCTATAAGTATTCTAATTCCAAAGAATATCATTTTTATAAAATGTAATAAGTAATTTATTTATTTGGTATAAAAAGTAATTTTTAAGCAGGAAAGACATGACTTGATGATTGTGGATGAATTGAATAACGATATCATCACGAGTGACAAAGGGGTGTTTATCTAGTGATAATGGACTTCATGATTTAATGTATAGTAAATTAAAATGTATTATAACTTCACTTGATAATAAATCGAGGGATTTAATTTACTGCTACATTACATCTAACTCGTGAACACCAATGGTAAATTCATCGCAATTCACAATAAATAACAAGTGATCGATCACCCCAATTTTAGTAACACTTATCGTTATGCATTTTGTAAAATAATTCATCGTTATATTATCTAAATCATTGCACAAGACAATATGAATCAACATTTCGACCAATTTTAAATGTTCCAACATGAATTGATGTTTTGAAATGACAATTTGTTAAAATTATATTGTAAAATTTATAACATTTCAAAGTATGATGACATTCGTTTTCCAAGACAAGAAATTTCAATAAAAATGGAACAAATAGTAAGAATGGTTCTATTGAGCAAGCATACACTATTGGTAGAGACCTAACAAATTGTAAAACCCAATAAGAAATCGAATTATGCTACTTGTACAAAATTCTACGTATATAATGGTGTCCACATCCTCATATGGAGGGGGACCCACTTTGGATAAAATATAATATATTCGAAGTGGGTCTCTCTCTCTCTATGTGAGGATGTGGACACTATTATGTACTTAGAATTATGTACGTGTAAACAAACCCAAAGAAGTCCAAGTGCTTAAAATGTTAAAAAGATATCTCAATAAGTTACGTTGTTATGGGGGAAAAAAATGAAATCAAAAGAAAAAATTGTTTACAACACCTTTGAAAATAATGTTGCGCCTCATATTATAAATGATAGGAAAGACATTGAAAGAAATCTGTCGAAGAACACCCATCTAGAAATAATTGGTCAAATATAAAGACGTAATGCACTAGTTACGCGAAAAGGAAATAAAAAATTATTGAAATTACTAAAGAAACCCGAAGTTTTTAGACCAACAGTCTGAGCATCTAAAGGCATTTATACTTATGCGAAAAGGAAATAAAAAAATTAAAGTCACATGTAATGCACTACTCTTAACATAATGAATGGTTGATGCAATTGCAAGTTTATATCTTGTTAGCCAAGACAATGTATAATTCAATCTAATTCTTATGAATGTGGTTATAGCTGACTCATCTTGATTGATTATATGTCTAAAGCATATAAGCTCAAGTGATATTATTATGAGGGAAATAAATACGTCTTGTACTCTTTTCCTTGACCAATATTTTGTTCCATTATTTTCATCTCAATGTTTTCAATCAGACAACTTTTGTAATGTATTCAGATGAATAATATATTATTTTTCTTTCATTAGGATTTTCTCTAATAAGGTTTTAACAAAACATATTTTCTGAGTAATGAATGTTCATGACTTATAAGACATTTACCATCAATATAATTTTATGATTTACTCGTGTACTATACATTGTATACGAGACTTTCTAAGAGAGCAACAACAGAAATCATTTTTTCAACGGAACGCCACGTGGACCAAACAAAGGATAGATTAATATATCTTGTAAGAAAACAACATTGATTGGCACTATAACAAGATGACATGGAAAATAATTTATCAAAGTTGTTTCATACAAGTTTTCGAAAGAATGATTAGATATAAAGATTTTTATTTATTGAAATTAAGGGGNCGAAAGAATGATTAGATATAAAGATTTTTATTTATTGAAATTAAGGGGATAGTTGTACTCTTTTTTTCTTTACTTAAATTTGGTTCTATTGAGTTTTTCTGACAAGATTTTAACAATTCAACATTTTATTTGTGCAATTGTATTAAAATTAATTATACTTTTTTTTTCCTTTGTTTGAAATTTTTGTTAAACTAGATTTTTGAAGGACAACTATTTTGCAAATAGCTAGTTATCAAAAGGGAGATATATTTCGTTTTATCATGGTATTTATATAAGTTGATTCTTACTTTTTCTAGAAAAGTGTACTCTATTGAGATTGAAATTCATATTCAAAAGGATAATTCTATTTGTACATTATGTCATCCATTATTTTTTATTTATTGAAATTAAGGGGGTAGTTGTACTCTTTTTTTTCTTTACTTAAATTTGGTTCTATTGAGTTTTTCTGACAAGATTTTAACAATTCAACATTTTATTTGTGCAATTGTATTAAAATTAATTATACTTTTTTTTTTCCTTTGTTTGAAATTTTTGTTAAACTAGATTTTTGAAGGACAACTATTTTGCAAATAGCTAGTTATCAAAAGGGAGATGTATTTCGTTTTATCATGGTATTTATATAAGTCGATTCTTACTTTTTCTAGAAAAGTGTACTCTATTGAGATTGAAATTCATATTCAAAACTCCATGTAGTGATCATTGTTACAATCAATACATACTTGGATTTTAAATCTATTAATTACATCTATTGTTCTTTTTTTAATCTTATTTTTGTAACAGTAACTAATATTTTTAATGAAAAAGACACTTTTTAACCGATGTTGGGACCAAAATGGTGCACAACACAACTTGTACAGTTTAGATGAAAGAGTAACAGAAGTCCTGCATTTTAATAGGAGAGATGTTATATGTACACTCTGGTGTACAACATGGTTGACACTCCTCTCACAACATGGGTAGGACCCACTATGTGAGAGGAGTGTAAAAGTGAGTGTACATTTATCATTTCTCTTTTAATATTGGTACCTAGTAGCTAGTGAGATTGTAACCCTATAAATTTGAGTCGAACTCTAAAAATTGGGCCCTCAAATCCTATTCTATACTCAAATTTAAATGTATTTTGGTACATTTTGTACACAAATTATCACCATGTATAGGGGATGTTAAGCATAGTGTTTTGTCATCCTTGGAGGTTGAGACTCCAACCCATACATATAGAACAATTTTTTTTTTTTTATCCTGGTACAATGGCTAAATGAAGGAGCCTGTTCTTTATGGTGGCTTTGGGAGTTTTAGGAAGAAATTTTGGAGCTAATACGACTGCTAAATGCTCAGGTCCATCACGTGGCCGAGAGGCCAACATGGCGGCTGATCTCCTTGCAAAAATGGTAGCGGTGGTTCGTCTATGAACTTGTCTTTTGGCGAAGAGTTTCTGACACTTCTTAGAGGAATTTTGCATACGGATAGTTGTGAATTACCCTACCTTAGATATTGAATTGTATTGATTTAAATGCCTTTCATAAGCAATGTATGATATAATTAGACTAGAATATCTACCCTTCGTAATCATTGTTGGGTAAGGCATTGAAGTAAAGGCCCATAACAGGAATTGCAAATGAGGTCTCCAAAAAAATCCTCTGCTCAAATGACTCGATTGTACCACTAGCTTCAATGATGTTTTTCACCAGAAAATTATACTAGTTTTTTAGTTTCTTGAGCATGCATAAGTATTTTGGCGTCAGCCACCACAGCTTCAGTTTCACTAGGAAGAATCCACGGCGGCTTTCTTTTCCTCCTTGGCGGATGGTTTGCAGCTTCTGCCTTCAGAATGACATTCTGCGGCAGGTCAGCCACGGGAAGATGGTGGTGAGTGAGTTTCTTATGAGAGGGATCATGAATTGTAGGCATATGGAGTGGTGGAGGTTGGGTTTTATGAGATTTTGAGGCAGGAAGAAGGAAATGGGAAGAATTTGGTTTATGCTTATATTAGGCGCATATGGAGGGCACTTTGTCAAAGGGACAAGCAAATAACCACAAGTTTTTGGGAAAATTGCACCATTAGTCCTCAAGTTATTACCAAAATAACGATTCTTAATTTTTCATCGTTATTGCGGAATTAGTACATAATGAAGAAAACAAATTAAGTTCTTGTCTAGATAAGCTAAAAAATTGATAAAAATCTAAGTTAAAGTCAATAATTAATTTTAATTACATATTTCATTAGGATCTATATAAAACTTATATAAACTTTTCAACAACTCATTTTAACATTTTTTTATAATCAAAATCCACTAAAATTTTGATTTTTAGCAAAACCAAATGTGGGTTATTGCATGATAGTTTTAGAACCATGTATCACTTCAAAATTTTGGACACTTGTTCTAGTCGAGAATAAAAACACAGCTTCACAAAGTTGGATATATGATGACTACATAATATTTTAGTTGTGCGACTATAATAAAAGGTTAAGAATCAATTTGCTTCATTTTATAGCTTGAGTAAATTGATTCTCGAGCAATAGATTAGGGACCAATTATGCGATTTTTCTAAATACTTCGCATCTTAAATTAATTTACATTTATTGTTGTCTTGTGAATGTTGTGTAGCCTCTGTTTAGAGGGGATTAAAATCAGATTTTTAATAGATTTTAATAGAAATAAATAAAATGTATGATTGAAAAGCTGTGGTCTCATAAGACGTGCGATTAAAATTAATTGTTGACTTTAACTTGAGATTTTAATTGAATTTTAATCCAAACCAAACAAGTACGTAACGTGTGGTTTTCTATGTACAACAATCACTTGTTCCAAGGCAAATATAACATATTTTCAATTATTGTAAATAATAAATTCAAGGTATAAGTTTAAAAAATCTTTAATTGATTTTGTTAAAACATTTAAGTCGAAACTAAGAAATTATTAACATGCCAAGTGTTTTTTTTTTTTTTTCATTATTCTATTTGAATATATTCAGTTTAACGTACCAAATATATCTAAGAGCGAAGTTAGAAGCTATGTTTTCAAATATACTTCTCGATGTTGTTAAGTAATCCATGATTAATTATTTTATTATTACATTAAGCTGCTTACGTCTAACTTTTTCATTATGAAAAATAAGTAGGTTATGGATAAGAACTTGGCATCCTTTGATCATTTGAGTGGACCTTTTGTTTGATCCTTCTTTGTTTTTCATCAATCATTTGTGTATGTGATTGATTCAATTATTCAAGCATTCTTTAAATTGAAGGACAATATTTAGCTGGTGTTGGAACTCAATAATTGAATGACTGACATAAAATATTGTTCACTTAGGCTTGTTGGGAGTTTTGTCGTACCGATTATATACATTTTTTTAAAGTATCGATTTTGAACGTTTATAAGCGGATATAACTTGAGAGTTTATTATCCATTAGTTCTGAAAGTTTTTTTTACTAATAAGTGATATTTTACTTATAGATAATTTTTTTTTTACATATAAGTTAATATTTAATTTAAAAAATTAAATAAATTTAAATATTTACTTAATAATGTAAGTTAAAATTTTTAATTTATAAGTAACTTTTACAATTATAAGTTAGTTTTTTTACTTTTAAATAACTTTTAAGTGATTTTCTTTTTACTTGTAAATTTTTACATTTTACAAGTATTTTTTGTCTTATTAGTATTATTTTTATTTTCTAATAATTTTTAAATAAAAGTGATTTTTACTTATAAATAATTTTTAATTATAATGTAAATTTTCTTATCTTACAAGTAATATTTTACTTACAAGTTTTTTTTTTCAATTATAACATAGTTTTTTAAATTATGAATATTTTTTAGTTAATATATTGTACTTTACAGTTTTGAACAAAATAGGTTGGTTGGAAATAATTAATTTATAAAGGGTAAAACTAAAAGAGAACAAGAGAAACGGTCAAAACCCGCTGATTTGATGGGTTGAAAGAACCGCTCAAAATTACACTACACCAATTTTGAGTGATTTTTAAACTATTCAAAATCGGTATCCAAAAAAAATTAGAAAGCAACAATTTTCCAACCCCTCATAAACGATGTCACTTAAAATTGGTGAAAAAAAACTCCCAAGTAGGTCCTTAAGGCAACTCTTATTTACTAAATTTAAGATCGACAATTTTTTTAATATAAATACCATATTATTACAACATTGACACGTTCAATTCCGTGTAACCCTGATGACTTTAGATGTGACATGCGTCTATAATGAGGGCTAGCTAGGTGTCAAATCCACCATCAAAGCTGAATGTGATTTCTTGATAAGTATAATAAACGTGTCCAATTTTTAAAGCTATTGTGAGTTGAATTAAGTTTTTTTTACCATAAAAAATTTGTCACCTTGATTGACATATACTCACATAGGCGTGAAACCCATGTGAATAAATTTTTTTTAAAAAATGCTCTCCTTATTGTGAGTGTACTGTTAAGGAGGCATAATAAAAACTTTGATGGTCACATGCCCAACTATCACGAGCAGGATTATTAATTTTCTAAGTTCACAAAGCCAACCATTCTCCCTATTTTTCATAATCCTAGTAAAACATTTTGGAAGTAAATAGAATCGACCAGTTCAACGTCGTGTTCAATTTGTTATCTACACTTGTGTAGTTGAGCATCGTGCTTGATCGGTTAGAATAAATTGAATGGGAGTGGACCACTCCATTATCATGTGGTGTTGCTTTTATTATTAATCCTTACAGTAAAAAATGGAGTGGACCGCTCCATTGATCAAAGAAAATGTGGTGGAAATCAATCGAAAAGTGCGATAAACATCATATACATACCTATCCTTTTTGATTTATTGACCTGATACTCGGGAGCAGATCGAGACGAATTTTCTTATGGGGTCAAAAATGAGATTTCAAA
>CAIGRH010143632.1:0-16566 GCA_903798295.1 Fraxinus nigra | reverse complement strand
ACCGAGCAAAGCCTGACAAAAAAAATGAGGCTCGGCCCAAGCCTTGGCTCGTTGTAACCGAGCCCGAGCCGGGCCAGGCTCGAGCTTTTTCCGAGCCGAGCCCGAGCCGGCGAGCTTTTTTGCCATCCCTACATTTTTCTAAGGCGCCAAAGCGAACACAGAACATAAAAGCAGATTAAAGAGCAACCTACCGTCTTTACAAAATTAAGGAACAAAAAAAGTTGAAAGTGGATAAGCTTAAAAAAACCGAGGGTCTTAGTTCAACGAACCTTACAGCTACTTTTGACATGTAAGCAAGCAGCCATAGTAAAACCAGTAGCCATCTCAGTAGAACATCCATAATAATAACTAATAAGACAACTGATCAAGTACTGCATCTGCTATCCACAGAAAGAGCTAAATGGCAACTCCAACAGGTCTGAGATTGAAAGACTTTTTCTGCACCACACCACATGTAGATGATAAAAAGAGTTGAGAAGGAGAAAGCCCACGTTCATCATGAATCCTGAGCTAATTACTACCCACTTGCTGTCGTTCTGGTCACTGAGACTCTTGTGCTCCCAGTTGTCACTTCTCTTCACCCATGGAACAACAGAGCGTGCACACACAGAGAGAGAGAGAGAGAGAGAGAGAGAGAGAGAACAAACTCTGCGCAGTTACCTAAACGAGGGGATCAAATCCTTAAAGAAACAGATATACTTAAAGAAAAGGCCGTTATAAAGTAAAATTGCAGTTCATCTCAACGTTTTCAAGTAGTAAAACTACTAGTGTCACTGTCATTGCTAACATACTCCTTATATTCTTCCAACTCCACTTTGTAATACTGTCAAGACTCAAGAACAAACCACTAGAACTAGGAATTATTGAAAGAACCTTAATGTTAATACATACACATGGACATACATCCACTCAATTAAATGTACTTTAAGGGGGGATTAGATGGCTTGAAACAGCAATAACCTAATAAATAAATAAAAATGAAGAAAGATGGTGAAATACGTGCCTAGGAATACAATTACAAACATGCATACGAATGTGAATGTCAACAAAATATATAGAAGTGGCAAAAGGAATACAAAACAGAGTTGAATTGAAGATTTCAGCCAAAGTGCAAACTTTCTTACCCCAACAGTCAGATTCACATCCAGTAGCATTTCTGCTTTGGTTGTGGCTATCAAGATCCTCCCCCCTTACCTATTTGTATCAAGATCCATTTCTGGTGCATATTCTTCTCATTTGATCCTTGAGGACCACAATTGTTCTCAGTTATTTAGAAATCTGCCATTTCTTGACACAATAGCCTGATACAGTACAATTTTTGACGTTCACAAAAACCATAGCAATCAAAGATGCAAAAATGACAAGTTATTTGGCAAGCGCTTGTAAGAAATTTATCCAATATTTTTTATAGATACCTGCCAATTAGTGTCTCAATAACTTGAATCACTCCAAGACTTTTCAGCCTGAGAAGTTGAACTCATAATTATAGTATATGTTGGAAAAGGTTATCTCATGCTACATGTCTTGATAGAGAGAAGACATGTATCACTGAAATTAATATGTTGTAATAAGTCATATATACACTAATTTGAATATTTATAATGCAAATCAGCCTCCAAATATATTAGGGCTCTGGTTTGCAGTAGAACAAAAATGGATACATACAACTTGGACACTTAAAATTAGGTAAAGGGATTTGTGTAGCAGGTGCAGAGCCAAAATAGAACCCAGATCAATGACACAATTCATTCCTAGTGCTGTGCAAGCAATCCAAAAATGAACCAGATCTTTCAGACTCCGTAGATGTATTTGAGCAACATAAAAGAGATTGCTAGATCTGCTTGCATTAGTTCAGAAAATTATCAACTATCTAGTCTTCAAAGCACAATTGATCATGAGGCTTGTTTTTGGTTCCTAATATTAAGTTTTGCACGAAGTGCATCAACGCCTTCCTTTCTTGCCGGAGAATTAGCTGCTGCTTGTTCCTTCAGAGCTTCCTTTTCCAATTTCTTCTTTTCAGCATCAGCCTGCTGCTCATTTTCGTCGTGTGCTTTATTAAACATCTTAGTGAAGACAACCAATATTTGAGTCACTGCAAACAGGAGCCCAAAACAACCATGATGCTTTCCATAAACCAGAAAATGCATCAACAATATGAAAACCACATATTCATTATTTCACATATTATGAGGAGGTTGAGGCACCAAACACTGGTATTTTAACAGAAAGCTCAACCTACCACCCTAAACATGGTCTACGCACACCTTAATACGAGTTGCTAGAATATCATGCATAAGTCAATTCACAGCGTAAATAATCAACTTTGGCTACAAACTCAATGTCATCAACGGTGGTTTTACATTCGCTCAGCCTTTTCCTTCAAAAATGATAAAATGTTGCTAACTGCAATGAGGAAATGAGGACAAAATAACAAAAGAGAACTGCAAACATTTGTGTTTGTACAAGCTTGGAATGTCCAAAAATCAAAATAGAAATTCTATCAAACCTTGTTCAAAAGGGCATCGTGCTGGATCTTCACCAAAATACTGTGACAGTGAATCCACATTTCTTCCCTGCATATGATGTATTAAACGACTAAGACAAGCTTCTGGTCATTATATTACTTGAAAAAGGAATTTTTCTTTTTTATTTATTTTTTAAGTAGGCCACAGGAGAAGAACAATTAAGCTCACCACTTCAGAATACAGGGCAATAAGCGACCTCACTTCAGCCTCAGCAGTATCAAGGAAACTCTTTAAGACCTAAAATTACAACTTCAAACGTTAAATCATCTTTTATTCTATAGTTCATTTCTTCTATTTATGAGCTCTTAAATAGCTTGAATGAATATTGACAATAACATGCAGTTTCCACAGTAATCATCACCACCAAAGAAGATTGTCCAAATCAACAAATTTTTTTCTGTGTTTAGCATGTCATGGAGTATGAAATGGCTTTATGTAAAAATATAGAAGAGCACAAAAAGAGCATCTTGAGAACCTTTAATGATGAACCAAAACTTCCTATATTCAAGCAAAATGGATAGCATATCACACAACAGTAATCACTACAAAGGATATGGTACATGAAAAACAACATGGTCCACCCGAATTTTCGGAGATTTAATAAGTGAAACCGTCGGGTCCAAATTTAATCATGAAACCGTTCGGGTTCAGTTCCATTCGGTTCCAGATTCCTGTACAATAATTAATTTTTTTAATATTTATATAACACTATATTAATTCAACTAATGACATGTTCAATCTTTAACTCTTACAAAATAACAGTCCAATCTAATGATATCTTTTGCATCTATTTATTGAGTTGTTAATAGATTTGACTGTTAAAATCATAGAAAGAGGAAGATAGCGAGTTCACAATAATGAAGGGAGGCACAACCGAACTTCTACTTCGATTTCTCCATAATAGTAAAAAGGCACTACGGTAGAATAACAGATTTAGGTAAAATTTAGGTCAATCTGATTAAGTTAGAAATTAGAAATAGGAAAATCATATTTTGAATTTGAGCTAAATTAATTAGTTCGCAAATTTATTTTAAAATAAATAAAATAAAATAATTTGACTTATTTAAAATAAAAAAAAATGAAAAAAATTATAGATATTCGGCTCTTGGTCTAGAAGCAAACCAAATCCGTCGGTTTTCGATTCAGATACCCATTTAGGTAATTAATTTAAGAAGAACTGCTCGGTTTGATTCAGTTAGAATCATCTGGTCAGGTTTGGTTTGACTCGGTTCGAGAGTTTTGTTCAAAGAAACACGAAAACAAAAGCTACAATTGATCTCAACTAGATGTACTCTTCAATCTATCACCGTATACATGTTAATTTTTCATCATCCAATGCATACACTAGAACACCTTTTTAATGTGTTTTAAGTTATTGAACATCATACCGTGAGGACACACATCGAAGTATAGTCCATTATATAGATAAAAGTAGATAGATCATCCATTGAAAATCCAGAGTCTCAATAATAAAGCCCACTAAGCTTCCAAGATATACTTAAAGCACTAACAAAAACATGGGAACTGTAGAATGCAAAAGCAAAAGGTATTTAATAAAAAAAAATTATAACAAATATTGAGTGATTGTCTTAACAACTATGGAACTACCAGACTCTCGCAAAACTTAATACCTGAAAGTTTGTGAACGGCAAACTCTAATAATAAAAATTATTTAATTTTATACATTCACACAAAAAACTAAATAACATAAAACATTTTGAAAAAATTCAGTTAAAACACAAACATGATTTGCAGCTTGTAGGAATGAAAACAATTCAACATAATCACTGGAATATCTAAAGATCAAAAGGATATAAATGGAGTACAAACACTCATATAGAGAATATACATTAAGAAATCATGCTCCAAACTTTAGCAAGGCACTGATAGGGTGACAAACATTTGACAAGAATGTTAAGCCAAGGGCATCGATTTAAGAAATGAACTTTTAGTGTGTAAAAGATAGAGAATCCACTGAATTGACAAGACAAGCCCAAGCCTACCATGACCTCACCAGAAATTGCAAGGATTATAGTGCATTTAGACATTTGATAAATATTTCAATAATTTTTCATATATGGATGTGTTTGAGCCACATTATTTTGGAAGAATGTATTCTGAAATAATAGATTGATAGAGAATGTGTGGTTGAAAAAGAAGGAAAAAATATTGATGTGATGAAAAATATTATTTTAATGAAGAATNAATGAACTTTTAGTGTGTAAAAGATAGAGAATCCACTGAATTGACAAGACAAGCCCAAGCCTACCATGACCTCACCAGAAATTGCAAGGATTATAGTGCATTTAGACATTTGATAAATATTTCAATAATTTTTCATATATGGATGTGTTTGAGCCACATTATTTTGGAAGAATGTATTCTGAAATAATAGATTGATAGAGAATGTGTGGTTGAAAAAGAAGGAAAAAATATTGATGTGATGAAAAATATTATTTTAATGAAGAATGTGTGATTGAAAATGAGTATAAGAATGAGAATGAAATTTTTTATGTATACCAAACAGGGGCTATATATTATTTATTTATTAGATTTTTCTATTTGTCCACAACCACATAAAGCCCCCGTTTGGCCCCCAATAAAATTTTAATACATTTTTCTCTTTTTTCTTTTCAACCTCACATTCTCCAATAAAATTACTATTATACGTAAAGCACAAACTTTTCCTTATTTTTCAACCACACATTCTTAAAAAAAACACTATTTTAAAAATTAAAATCTCAAATAATGGGGGTCAAACGGGGGCAAAAAACACTCAAGAACAAACTATCCTTTCGTATACAGATTTATAAAATACAACCACTGAAATTCCAATCCACTTTGTGACAGTGGATTCACCATTCCCAGAGAAACGTGTTATTGAAGATGATAGTGTCAAAAAGAGACCGAACAATTGAAAGAATATTTGTGAAATATTGCCTTTTGCATCGTGTTCCCTAATGTATATATATTGTACAATCATCTTATCTACAAGGAAAGTAAATAAATACAATTCCCTCAAGATCACATTTTCTCCCAAATATAAATTAACATATATATGGTAACATCCCCCCTCAAATTGATGCTGGGAGGTCAACCAGCAACAATTTGCCCACTAGGAATTGATGCCTTAGTCTAGGCAAAGCTTTTGTGAATATATCAGCCACCTGAAGATCAAAAGAAATATAGGGAAGGGATATCACCCGATCCGCCAAAGTATCCCGAAAAAAGTGACAATCAACCTCAATGTGCTTGGTGCATTCATGAAATACGGGATTGCTCGCAATCTGAATAGTGCTAGTGTTGTCCGCATGGAGAGGAGTAGGATTAGGTTGAGGAAACCCAAGTTCCTCCAGAAGACCTCGTAACAAAATAATCTCAGAACAAGCGGTAGACATAGCACGATACTCAGCTTCAGTAGATGATTTAGAAACACAATCATGTTTCTTACATTTCCAAGAGATCAATGCATCACCCAAAAACATACAGCAATCGATAGTAGAACAATGTGTATCAGGACACCCAGCCCAATCAGCATCATTGTAGGCAAAAAGCTGAAGAGAAGGCCCCTTAGGAAAGAACAAACCACGAACAGGTGATCCAAGAAGATAGCGAACAATACGAGGAACAGCCATAAGGTGAGATGTCGAGGTGAAGACATAAACTGACTGACCTGATGGTAGAAAATATCTGGGCGAGTGGTAGTCAAATAGATAAGACTCCCAACAAGCCGACAATATAGAGTAGGATCGTCTAGGAGTTCCCCTTCTGTATTCCTGTACTTGACATTGACTTCCATAGGTGTATCCACAGAGGAAGACTCCTTTAACCCTGCCAACGCAATAAGATCCTGAACATATTTATGCTAATTTAAGAAAACACCATTGGGCCGATGATGCACCTCTAGTCTTAAGAAGTATGTAAGCTGATCGAGATCCTTCATGTGAAAAGTCGCATGCAAGAACTGTTGGAGCTTAGAAATGAAACTACCGTCAGTGCCAGTAATGATGATATCATCTACGTAAACCAGAAGATGTACAATACCTGAGTTAGACTTGTGGAAGGAAAGAGAAGAATCATATTGACTCTGTATAAAACTGAAGGTGACCAGTGTGCTACAAAACTTCTCAAACCAAGCTCGGGGGGGCCTGCTTGAGCCCATATAGAGAGCGTCTTAGTCTACATACATCATGAGAAGATGAAGTAGGCATACCAGAATGAAGCTTCATATAAATCTCTTCGTGAAAATTGCCATGAAGAAAAGCATTCTTCACATCGAAGTGATGAAGGTTCCACGACTTGGAGGCAGCAATAGCTAAAATTATACGAACCATTGTGTGGCATGAGATCCATGAAAAGGAAAAGGTAGAGTTTTACTTTTGCCAATTTTGCATGCAGTACAATCAAAAGAAAGATCAAAACATGATATATTACCCAATAATTTAGAATGAAATAAAGTATGAAGTACATCTGAGTTTGGGTGGCCAAAACGTTTATACCACAACTTATTATCAGTACTAGAAGCATGGCACGCAAAGGAAAGTAAAAGAGAAGGATGAAAAGGAGAAATATGCAAGGGAAAGAGTCGTCCCACTTTAGGCCCCTTCGCGATCGTCTTCCCGAACACCGGATCCTGCACAACACAAACAGAATGAGAGAAATGAATATCATAATTACTATCAACTAATTGACCAACTGAAATTAAATTAGTAGAGAGGTTAGGAGACAAAAATATTTGTTAAGGAAGAGGAAAGGTCACAACAGCACTAATGGGCAGAGAACTGCCACTAGCAGTGTGAATTTTTAGATTTCCATCATATTTTCTGACATGGGAAAGGGGAATAACAAAGTTGGTCATATGATTAGAGGTTTCAGAGTCAAAGAACCACGTCGTAGAAGAGGTTGAATGAATACCTGAGAGTCCAAAAGCAGAGAAAGCAGAAGTGATCATTTGTTGTACCATTTCAGGAGTGAGAGTGGGCATAGAAGTGGGAGTTGGAACAACGTGCGAGGTAGTAGGCAAAGTCGTAAAGCTAGAGGCACCAGTGGAGGTATGATAGGTAGCAGTATACTTCTTTTCAGGCCGAACGGGACAAACAGAGATGTGATGACCTTGTTTCTTGCAGTAATTACAATATTTCTTAGGACAATCCCGAGAAATGTGACCAAAGCCTTTACAATTATAGCATTGAATAGCACGCATGTCCCGACCCTTGTTCCTTCCTTGTGCTACATAAACAGGAGCACTAACAGAATCCCAATGTTCCATGGTAGTCTGAGTAAATATACGTTGTTCCTCATGAAGAAGTTCACCTAAGCAAGTATCTAAAGTTGGTACAGGATGATGATTCATCAGATTAGACCGTGCAGCCTCAAAATCAGGACGTAGTTTCATCAAAAATTGATCCCTCTTGCTTGTCGCGTGAAGTGTTTGAACAGCAGATAAAGCTGCAGTTGGAACATTAGCATAAATGATATCTGAATATTCAGCCCAAAGATTTTGAAAACCCGAGAAGTAGTCTTCAATGGAGAGGCTTCCTTGTGTATAGCCATCTCATACTCTAATTGAAATCGTCGAGTCGTGTTGTCTTGTTTGTAAACTTTACTAAGATAGTTCCACATATCTGCAACAATTTTGTAAGGTCTTAGATTGAGAATAAAGTGAGGCTCAATTGAACTAAGTTGATTTCCCACTTCGACAAAGCATCTGTATCAGGAGCAGGATTACTTCCATCGAGATGACTCCACAACTCTTTTCGTTTGACAAATAATTGGAATTGGAACTCACAAGCCAAGTAATTTTTCCCATTAAAACGAGTAACAAATGAATCTAATTTGCTCGACATAACTGAATAAAATATTCAACTAAATAAAATTCATACCACACCACAAAGTTTCACACTACACGCGTTCACACTATACCACGAAGCCCTTCCCGTAACAAGTAAATAACCAAACTGGAAAGTTGAAGGCCAAACGGAGGAGACGATTCACACTTACCGATGAGACCGACCAGCGACACCCAACCTACCCAAGGCGACATTGAGCCCAACAGACACCAGACGACTAGAAGCCAAAAAAGCGTAGAAGGACTAAACAGAGAGCCCCGATCTATACCAGACTATCGCGAACACACCTGAAGCTTCGAGAAGAATACCCGTCGAAAATACGTAGAAGAAAGGCTGAAATTCACACGCCCAACAAACCGCAATAGAGATTCCTGGCAAACCCACCAGATTCTGTAAGATCCAACCCAAAAGAATTCACAGTAGGTAAGGCTCTAGAACCCTAGCTCTGATACCATGTCAAAAAGAGACCGAACAATTTATGAATAAACGGCTGAGTAGAATACTGACTTGCAAAAATAAAAGAAATAAAATGATAATGGTCGATGCAAGAGTTCGACTTTTTCTCGTTAAGACGATAATGCACCGCACTTGTGCTAACTATTTTCCGGCACTCATCTCTCAAGATACAACGACCTCGACTTATAATAATATCACTCCAAATTACAAGACCCGACGAACCTACTAATGTTTTTCATCTCTCTAAAATTTGAGGACTAAAATGCATGAAAATAATATTCAAGATTGAAATGCACAATATGGAATAATGCAGAATGGAAGGATTATATTTTGCAAGAAAGAAAATCAGAAAAGATCTTGAAATGAATAAAATCCGCAGTATGGAGACCTTTATATAGAAGTTGAAAATCGAAAAGTTGTGTCTTAAACAGACACAAACTGTTTGAATAGGCACTTCAACTGTCAACCGCTAGTTTCTAAGAAATGCCATGTGTCGCTTACAGAAAATTTGGGGAAAAATAAATAATATAAATAAATATATTATTATTTTAAATAATAATAAAATAATATAATTCAAATATTATTTTATCAAAAAATATACTAACTTGGCCCAAGCCCAAGCTCACGACCCACAACTCGTGCCCAGGTGGGCTTTGACTCAACCTACTAACATGTAGGCTTTCTCCCCTTCAAAAACTATTGGTACCCCTCGAGGTTTAAACCAAATTCCAAACTTGAGCAATATAAAATGGATTCTATCTTTTACTTTTCTTATGTGGGATTGTCATTTTCCAATTTCTCACAAATTTTTATTCACAATTTATTTCAAATTCAAATGGTCATCTTCTGGCCTTAATTTCTCATTCTAAATTGGTTTTGAGAAAATAAATACATTATTAATTTACTTATGTAGTAGAATACACTCAGTCAAAGAAATCTTTTGTCCAACTAGTGAGACCTACTAAAAGAACTAATCAAAAGTTGGTCAAATCAACTAATTAAAACCAATTTTTTCAACACGGGGGAAGAATAAGGACTAAGGCTTTATTATACTATGGATGCTTCCCCCATCTTGGCCAATCTAGAGGATTAGTCAAAGCTCAATCCCAACTATCTCACTCCTGTTTAGGAATAAATTTGCCACTGAACTAGGCTTCCATTATCATTGAAAAATGAAAAGTAAGTGAGATTTCGATGTTTTGAGAGAAGGAATCTGAGGATAAATGAAGTTTCGTATAACAGAACCATTAGAGATTGTTGCTCTTATCTTGTATGTAGCTGTCTGTGACTTAAGAACAAGCAGTTCCACTACACAAAACAGTGTAGGAGCCCATCCCTAGTTAAATGGTTAATGAATTTTTGATGGTTGAATGAACCTGTCGAAGCCAATTTCCTTCAGCTGAAGATGAAGTGTGACTCCAATCTACCACGGTCTGAGGTAAGAGTCATATAATATAGGAAAATAGGTAAAGACCATACTCTAATCGATTTTGTGACAATTTAATATGTAATGTTTGATAAAGTTATTCACTTAATATCTCAACTTTCAACTTACTTTTATTTCTGTCCTCCTAGATTTTGTACTTTTAATAGAATTACTTTTTTCTTCATTATAATGAAAAATATGACCGTTATCCATCACATCAACATTAAAATTCAAACTTTCTATCTCTTGTGTGGAGCCCAGAACGACTATATTTTTCATTCTCATTCTCATTATAATGTGACAAACGGGCTCTTAAACTTAAATTAAGAATAAGTTTCTTATTAATCAATTAAGGACCTATGTTTTCTCAAGTTTGTAATTCTTAATAAAAAACCATAACAACTAATCCTCGTAAATATCTACAAGGTTCAATATTTTAAAAATTAAAATTCATTCTCATTAATAAATAATTTCCATACATTAATTTAACGAAGAAGCTTAAAATATCGGGATGTTACACAATCAAAAGCTTCATTGTTAAGAATTTGCTAATATACGTTCCACTGATTTACTAGATACATTACTCCCGCGATGAGGCATTGAATGAAGATGCAATTTAAGATTCGAGGGCGAATCTTCTCCAGCTCGAGGAGAATGATGAAGAAGAGTTCGACTGAGTCTATTTAATATTTTAATAATTTTTATTATCATTTATTATTAGATATTAGGTTCATTATATCAATTTTAATGATTTTAGGATGCAATTTCAGTTAACCATAGACTTAGGTTTTTAATTACCGGCCGCAATTGTATTGTTCTTTGTAAGTCAATGAAAATCAATAAATTCTTAGTGTTCATGTCCGAATCAACGAGTTTTGCTTGGCACTTCCCCATATTTTACGTGAATCAACAAGTATTGATTCATGTTCTTCAAATGTTCACACTTGCGCTGCATTACTTTTCAATCACACACATGGAAACGTGTGCGAGCGAGTTGAGGGTATAGACATGCACATGAAAGATTAAATGCTAAAATGAAGAACATATTACCCGAGTAAACCCTCTACATAAAAAGTACGATGAAGAATTTGAGGCAAAGAGAATCAAGGAGTCTTTCAAAAGATGAACAAAAAAGTTTAAGGGAAAGATTGTTGGTGTTACCCGAAGGAAGGCGCTCCATGGAAATAATTCTACCTCCTATCCTTTTGGCAAACTCTCGATAGTTACATATTGAGTTTGACGTGGGCGTTAGATAAATTGTTATTTGAATTATTTACTAAGGGGAGTTTAGCCTTTTCTATTGTTAGGGTACAATATACGGATTAACGTTCTATTTGTAGTCTCTTTGTAATTGTTTGACATATTCAATAAAGATTTTGTTTGTTTTAACTCATCGTATTAGCAAAACTACTTTGAGAGACCAGTCCCCACTTTTTATGTCAAGAGGCGTCCTCGACAGTTTTGTTCCCTTGTGATTAGCCGAATTATTTAGCATCTGTTTCATTTATAAAGATGAAAAAGAGTGGATACCACAAAATACGTAGATAATAATAAATAATTTGTAGTTATGAAAATAAATTTGACGCCGTGTGAGTTTATAAACCATTTATAAATTGGCGGCCAAATGGAGGCTTAAAAGGCATCCAACAATACTAATGATCTCAACTCAACAATACTAATA
The DNA here is from genome assembly GCA_903798295.1 of Fraxinus nigra. Taxonomy (NCBI): domain Eukaryota; kingdom Viridiplantae; phylum Streptophyta; class Magnoliopsida; order Lamiales; family Oleaceae; genus Fraxinus; species Fraxinus nigra. Next base: position 4,629 of record CAIGRH010143632.1, on the reverse strand, counting down.
GAAGGAAGAGTTAACAATCAAGAAGAATGGGAGTTTTTATACAAACCAGAATTCTTATAATTTCTTATTCAAACTCACTGCCTTCGATGGTAAAAAAAGGGGGTTTTATACCCTTATTACAAACCAGAATTATTGCATATATAAACCTTATTAAACAGAACCATATATGGAGGGAAACAAAACAACAGACATGAAGTAACGGAAAATAAAATATGAAAGTGAACATAATTATAGAACACATTTTCTTGTCTCCCAACCTTTCTGCAGTTCCTTCACTTTCTTCACTCTGCACATGCTACTGTGGGAAATTTGATTTGCACAACCTCCCCATCAGTACCCCACGCATCAAGCTATTTGACAAATCGAAAATATCACAACTATTAGATTCAACAAAGGGAAGATTTTACATTTTTGGTCAAGCAAACTCTTGACTCAAAAATAATGGAACACTGTGAAATTAAATAAATACATACCACAGCACCAATGCAAATCAGTAATTTCACATTTAAGCGGCGCTTTGGTCTATCCCAAGACCCTTCAGATTTCGAAATTTTTAAGGTTACCACGGAAGACTGAAGTTCAGCAACATACGTTGTCAACAAGTATTTTCCTTCAAGGTATTCATATCCATCACCATCATCTTCGTAGAGAAAACCTTCAGCTTTACCTGTGAATAAAGAGAAACAATTCAATTCATTTAATAAAACCAACTACATAAACGAAAATATTATTTGTTTTCAACCTTCTACAGAAGTAATGATATGTGCCGGCAAAATATATAAATCAGAAAAATTACCATGTTCATCCAAAGCCACCAGCAGAGTTATATCGTCTGTACGTTTAGCTTCACCAACATGTTGATAAGGAGGAGCCAAAGGAATGATGGATCCTCCTTTTAGATACAGGGATGGCAAATCCTAGTACAACAAGAAGTAGGAAAAAAGTTAAAAGGCACAAATTATTGATAAAAAAATTCAGAAGAAAGTAAAAGGTCATATAATAGGTTATTTAGAAGTACCGGATGATAATCTTCAAAATCAAAACTCATCCATATTCCTTTAGGCAACTTGCGCGGCTGTTGACTTGGCACCTGAGCTTCCGTGGTGCTACGAAATCAAATACAGAACACAACAAAACTTACAAGAAGAATAATATTTCCTACTGTAGCACCTATAGACAAAGTGAAAATTAATTAACAGAAAAATAAGAGGGAACATTGAACTCGTAAATGAAAGCATATTTGATTGCAATAAACGTATTATAGAGTGTTAATTCCAAAGATTGAATCAACCATTGTCTTTAAGCTCAAAAGAGGTGAGAACCTGGCATGTACAAGAATTGGTCCCAACAAGAATGAATTTTCTTGTTTTCTTAACTCGATATCTTTGGGATCTGCAAAAGAATCTTAACATTAGTAACCACCAAATACAGGCAAATGCACTCTAATGCAAATGTCAAGAAGTAAAGTTAATTGGCCATCGTATGAACGCACCAGCAAAAAAGGTTGGAGTTGCCACTGGGATACCCAGTGTATGTGCCAAGTAAAACAGATTATATATGTGAGGTAAAAGCTGATACCGCCTCCTCAATGCCAATCGACAAACTTCTTCACACTGAGAGAGATAAGAGACTCGCACTTGAGGAAATGAAGAGTAGCAAGCAGTAATCTTAAAGCAAATGCATTGATAGCAATGTCACCAAAATTAGGTTGTATCAATAGAAATTCAGTTGAAATAGGATAATACTATTTCTGTATCAGTACAAGAAGATAGCTTCGGTCAAACATAGAGAATAGAAGTATAATGCACAAGATATAACATTTCAGGTAAAACTAAATCACTGATTTGCCGCTTCAGGTGGCTTTTACATACTTGGTATTAGGATTTGAGCTAAATTCCAGAGAACTAATAAAAAACAAAGATGTTTTGGGATTCAGTTTCTTCTTCCACAAAATTTTATTATACTCAAGTTTAAAAATAAGAGAAATTATTTACATAGATTTTTCAACTTCAAACAATTAAATGAAGACCTGATGGGAAACTCAAACAGAGTTAACCATCTTGAACTCTGACAAGTTAAAAGTTTCAGGTAAAAGATGAGATGGAACTCAGTAGTTGGAGGGCGTAAAATGATTGTATATCACACTGCATTATTTAATTTCATAAAAGATATTTTTAAAATATAAATCACTGCCTAGTAAAAAAATTGATGCTTAAAAAAGGGTTCAACTAACTATAACACCCTCTCTCACATTTAAAAATTCCTATTAAATGAATTATGCACTTACATATACTATATCATTTTAGATTATTGACAACGTTGACGCTACGAAAAAAATGCACCAGTTTTTTGTAGTCAATAAAATATTATGAACCTTACATATACTATATTCTCACTTGCAACCTCTCCAACTTCAGCCAGTTTATCATAACTACGTAAAATATTAAAGCGCTTATCTTGTAGTCACTTCAAAGGAAAGAAAAGTGATAGTAGCATGGTGAAATTCATGTAAAATTCATTTGACAAAAAACTCACATATGAACTTCACAGTTACATTGTTAGTCACTTATTTGTGAATGAAGGACCAACCTCTTCTCCGAAAGACCATGGCTCATGATCAACGCTATTTCTAATAGAATGCCCACGACAGAAAGGAAACATAGCGCCCACACCCATCCACCTTCCAAACAGCTTGGGTGTTGCATTCGAAACAAATCCACCAATATCTGGCCCGGAATTTGGCTGTCCACTAAGCCCCTGGACACAAGCTCATTAATATGGTCGACTATAGGGAGTGGAAAAAACTAAAAGTAGCAGCATTCTTTAATTCGATGAAAGATTCAGTTAGGCATACTCTCCCAAGCATCTGTGCCGACAAAAGTTGAAAATAAAATAGAAAATTCATTATATCAAAAGAAGAAAGGATAAGTACCGGAGTCACTTTTTATCTCCCTCTTCCATTAAAGAAATACTTGAATAAAAGCACATATTTATGATTATAGATTCTTAACACATTTATATGCATAAATTCATTCTCACACGTGTATGCACACAACTCGCGAGTATTAGCATATGCTTACAAGTCCCTCGTGAGGCTTCTCATTTTGCAGAGCCTATTGTTTAAAACATGCTTCCAAATCCCCCCTTGTAGGCTTGAGGCATGAAAATTTGTTGTTGATAAACAACACAACCAAAAAATTTAACATGCTGTGTTCATGAGGGATATCCACGATCTCCCTCAGGTGATCTCCTCGTACAATTTGGTCTCTTGCGACCATTAACAGCACAAGTATTCCTCAATAACCGATAGCATAGAAGTACCGCCACTGGCGGATCTACAGTGGGGCCTAGTGGGGCACGTGCCCCACTAGGATTTCGAAGTTTTTTTTTGTTTGTTTTTTTTTTTCTGCAGCCCATTCACCTCTCCTCTCCCATCTCCCAAGTCCCATCCCGTAATCCCGTTTCTCCTCTCCTCTCTCCCCAAAAAATCTGAATAATTACCTCCCATTCCTCAATCTGGCTACCTACCTCTCTCCCATCTCTCCTCTCCAACGCACGTTCCGTTTCCAAGCATCGAGAGTCCGAGACTCCAAGCTCCAACAGCCTTCGTCGTCGCACTGCTCCTGTCAACCTGTGACGAGGTAAGTTCCCGTTTTCCTCTCAAAATGAAAGTAATGGATTATGGATTTAAAGGCCGTGTGTCTGTGTATGTTCTGTGTGACTGTGATTTAGGGATTTTTGGAAATGGATAGGAATTTCTAATGAGGGCTTTTAGGGATTTAGATGAAACTTTATTTATTGAGTAGGTAAACAAGATTGATAGAGCTGGAGCAGAAGAAAAGAAGTGTAAAGGACTGCCGACTGTTACTGTGAACCAAAGTTTTTTATTGGGAACTAGTCTTAACCTGTCGCCCTTCCAGAAAATCATTTGAGGGATTCCCTGAAATGTTCTTATTTACTCAATTTTGTCACATTAGCACTCTTGACATACATATTGAAGCATTATTGCAATTTTATAGGGAACAAATAGGTTAGCACAAATAACTATTAGAGTGGCAGGAAATTAGAATTGAAAGATAACAGTGTTGTCCTATTCTATTAAGTAGTACTATCACCTTACCTTGGAGGGTATTGCTGCTTCATTTTTTCCTTGCAAAACTTTAAAGGGGGCCTCAATATGGAAGTTTGGATAATTTCAAATTGCGTCTAATGAAGAGTGATCCTAGATGTAGACAGTGCTCTTTGATGTGAGGAATTTAAGTTACATTTTTAATAGTTGTTAGGTAAGAAATTGGATACAAAACATTTGTCCTTAAGTGACAAGAACTCAACAAGTGTTGTTCAAGTTTTTGTGTTTCATATTTATTATTAGAATCCTTACGTTGCTATTAAATCTTGAATGATGCTTATCATGAACGTAGTGATAGCCCATTGCCAACCAACAATAAAATGGAACTGGGTACCGCTTCCAGAGTTTTTTTATTGGGAACTAGTCTTAACTTTTAGTTGTGCTATTGAGATAGAACCATAATTTTTTCTTATTAGTTTCTTATAACCTGAGAGCCATGTATGATATTTTGCTTCATGAAGTTGTATATATTTTCCTTTTTTACAGATATATGGCTTTTA
>CAIGRH010143599.1:0-10551 GCA_903798295.1 Fraxinus nigra | reverse complement strand
ATGTCATGACCTTACAGTTTTTTTGGTTTTTAATTGATTCTCATCTCTCATTGTTGATGGTGGGTGGTAATGTGGATCGACTAAGGTTTTGGCAAGGTAATGGTGTCCCATTTTTGGACCAGGTAATGCGCTTTTTGGTCAAGCTGAGAGTTTCTAAAAATGTAGGCTGAAACCATCAGCCGAGCTATTATTATTTGGGTCAATTTTTTTCTTGAGAGCTGAAGGCAACTGTTTTGGGCCATTGCAATTAGGCCAATCCTTGAGAAATTGGACTGAAGACTTGGATCTCTGAACACTAGGCTTAGTTAATTTGGGCAAAGATTAGATGCTTGTAGCAATGCAAATTTAGGCTGTACAGAAACAAATTGAAGAATTGAAGAATTGGGCCGAATTGTGGTCCAACTGGATCTTTAATTAGTTTGTAATTTGTGTTTGGATTATAAATTTGTTCTAATTAATTTAGATATTGAGAAAATTACCCTAAATCCTACATTTTAAGTTTCAAATTCGGAAATCAGGTTTTTCACATTAAAAAATAAGATAAAATTATTTTATTTTCAATAATCGAATAATATAATTTATTAAATAATTTATATATTATTTTTACATCTATTCTCTCTCTAAACTATCACTTTCTCTCTCTACTCTATCATTATCGAATAATACTAATTATACATAAGAAGTTATATGATGATTTATAGATGAGGTGTCAAAAGAGAGTGGAGAAATGATTTTTTTTTTTTTTTGAAGAATTTTGATCAAATTATATCTCACTGCATCATGTGTATGTAAACTACTATATAAATATAGCACAATTGATTTTTATCACCGATCTCTCTAATCTTTCTCTCTATCTATTTACACCCAAATATGACCATCGGCCACCACTAAACTCCAGTCATCGTCATCGAAAACAAAACTTCGGCTACGCGGATCTATATGATTTAATGGGTAGTTGGTTCTTTCTCTCTGTTTTACCAGTAATCTACTGCATCGAATAATGTCTTCAAACGTTGGACAATTAGAAAATGAAGCTCTAATACACGAACAAGCACCTCAATCCATTGATCCAGATCCTGATTCAACCAATTGAATCCATCATATTGACGTACAATCACCCAATGCAGTAGAAGATTCCAAAATCAATGACGTAATTGAATCCGACAAAGTACAATCCGCCCATGCAAAGCCATCAAATTTTAGATCAAAAAAAAAAAATTCAGGTGTAATAAAAGAATCTGAGGAGAAGAAGATGAAAACAAATGATGTGAGAGAGTGAATTGAAGTTGAAATAAGACCAAGGGAATGTGTTGGAGGTGAGGTGGAGGTGGTGGTGGTGGTGGTGATGATTGTTATGAATTTGAGGTGAAAGTGATAGTGGTGGTGGTGGATTTGAAAGGGATGCATGGGATGGGTGAGGTGGGGGAAATGAAAAGTAATTTGTAATCAGTTAATTTGGTAGTTGCGATCGATAAATAAGTTGTGGTATATTAAAATGTGTGTTGGAACTAAATTTAAAATTGAGACCTACAATTTGTGCATTTGTAATTTGTCCGTGTGTAATTTATGACTAGTACGTGATTGTGACCATAAATTATATATTATTGTGATTTTGACAGGATTAATTAATTAATGCTCACAAAATTTAATGAGGTGGTCACAAGCGTGAACGATTGATTTTTGAAAGAATTCCACAAGTTTCTTAAATTCGAAAATTTATTTTAAAACTATAGCAATTATGTACTTTTCCCTTAATTATTTCTTTAATTAAATTTTGAATGAATGTCATTTATATAAAATGCCCTGTAGATGGCATATACACTGCTCTATGTACTCTAATGTCATGCATGGTAGATAATGTTTATTTTCTTTTCTAAATTATTTAATTGAAAATGATAAATATTATTGTTAGCAATTGGACAACTTTAATTAAATTCGTTGGAAATTGTAAAGTGGAAATTACATCCTACCATAATTTTAAACTTTTAATTTCAAAATTCAGATTTACTAGTTTTTATTTCAAAGATAATTAAAATTTTAATAATTACATTATAAAATTAAATATACATAATTATTCTACCCAATCATACACATCAAAACCCTAATTATTTCACATTTCCCACTTTCTCCCTTCTCTCTCTACTCTACCTCTGTCGCCATTTTCTCTCCTCTCTCTATCCCACACTCTCTCTCTACTCTACCTCACCGTCACCGCCAGACGAGAAGACGCCAGAGTAGCGATGCTCAATATCGTGCACCGCAGCCCAGTGATCTGCCCGTAGCCGGCAACGATCTGCACGTCTTCGTCTGTAGCCCAGCGATCTGTTCGTAGTCGGCAACAATCTCAGAAAGCACCGCATGGTGGGGCGGTTCAATGGTGTTGGTTGTGGTGAAGGCTGTGGCGAGGAATGAAGAAGACGATGGTGTAGTTTAAAGGGAGTGGTGGTGCCAACAATGCTGGCTGTCGTGGGAGGTAGCGGTGGTTCACGATTGGGGATTGTGGTGGAGCATTGTTATTGTTTGTTTGTGACAGCTACAACCCTCGTCATTGCAGCCGGAGTCGTTGGTGGTGTTTGTTTGTGACGATAGCTCAATTCCACTATTCCCACTCCGATTGGTGGTTTTTGTGTGTGGTGGTGTTTTAGGTTTGTTGGCAGTGGTGGCGCGCCGTTGGTTTTTATGCCGCAGTAGTAGTAGAGATGAGGTGCTGCTGTGGTGAGTTGCTAGTGTAAGATATTGGTTTTGATTTTTTTTGTTGGAGTGGTGGTGGTGGTTTTAATATTTTGGTGGTGTTAGGGGTTTGGGTTGATTTTGTTGGAGTGGTGGTGGTGGTTTTAATATTTTGGTGGTGTTAGGGGTTTGGGTTGATTTTTGTTGATGGTGTAGGTGAAGTTGGTGGTGGTGGTGGTGGGGGCGGCGGCGACGAGGGTTGGTGATGATAGTGGTGGTAATGGCGGTGGTGCATTATTTGTAGGTGGAATGCGCATAAGGTAGGGGTATTTGTGACCAATTATTTGAGATTGTGACCAATATATAGGACATTTTGCGATCAATAAATAATATGTGACCTAAAACTTTGAATTGTAACTTCAACATTTGTGATTTGTGACCGATAAATTGATATTGTGACCAATAAATTGGATATTTTGTGATCAATAAATAATATGTGACCTAAAAATTTGAATTGTGACTTTAACATTTGTAATTTGTGATCAATAAACAATTTGTGACCTATAAATTTTTGATTTGTGACCGATGAACAAATTATGACATATAATTTTGGAATTGTGACCGTAAAATAATTTGTAGCGTTTCAATTTTTTATTTGTGACCGATGAACAAACTGTGACATATAAATTTTTGAATTGTGAACGTAAAATAATTTGTAACATTTTAATTTTTTATTTGTGACCGATGAACAAATTGTGACCCATAAAATTTTTGAACTGTGTCAGTAAAATAATTTATGACATGTAAAATTTGTGATTTGTGACCAATTATATAAAATATGTGACCAAATTATATGAAATCGTGACCCTAACATATTAAATTATTAAAATATATGTTTAATTAATTAATTTATAAATAAAATTTAAAAAAATCAGAAATTTTAAATTTTAAATCTTAAAAAATCTGAATTTTGAAATTTTAAACCTTCTCTTTTGAAACTGAAATCGGTGAAACTAAACCTTTTAATTGAGAAATTTTCCCAATTGTAAATTGGTAAGATCCCGCCAAAGTTGGGCCCAAAAAGGTTTTCCAAAATATTAAGTGAGTGATACAACTACTAGGGAAAAATTCAAAAATCAAGTGTTAACTTTGATACAATTCANTTATATGAAATCGTGACCCTAACATATTAAATTATTAAAATATATGTTTAATTAATTAATTTATAAATAAAATTTAAAAAAATCAGAAATTTTAAATTTTAAATCTTAAAAAATCTGAATTTTGAAATTTTAAACCTTCTCTTTTGAAACTGAAATCGGTGAAACTAAACCTTTTAATTGAGAAATTTTCCCAATTGTAAATTGGTAAGATCCCGCCAAAGTTGGGCCCAAAAAGGTTTTCCAAAATATTAAGTGAGTGATACAACTACTAGGGAAAAATTCAAAAATCAAGTGTTAACTTTGATACAATTCATTTTTCAGGTGTCAAGTTTTAAAATACAAAATTCAGGTATTTATTTATTAATTAAAAATTTTTTGTTAATTAATTATTAAATAATATAATTAACTCACCCCACTTCCACCACCCCCACCATTCCGGGGACTATTCTGACGACCATTCCGACCACCACTCTTCTCCGATGATCGTTCCGACGACTTTCTCGACGACCGTTTCAGCGATTGTTCCAATTCCGACAATTATTCCGACGGTCACAGTTCAAAAATTTTATAGGTCATAATTAATTCGTTGGTCACATATTTCGAAATTAGTTGGTCACAGATTAAAATTTATAGGTCACAATTTATTTTTCGGTCACAAATCTTTAAATTGATTGGTCATATATTATTTTTGAGTCACATATTATTAAATTTTGTAGGTCGCAGTTGAGTAACTGGTAATAGGTTACCAAATATTTGATCACATACATCAAAAATTAGGTCACATACCACCGTCACCAACACCACCACAATAGCCACTTGCAACCACCCTCACCCACCCCAACCGCCACAACACTACAATACTACCAACAACAAAGCCACTGCCGCTACCGCCATTTTTGCAACACCAACATCATCACACCGCAACACCACCGCATACACTACAACACAAACCCAAACCACCACAGATCAGTCTAAACCACCAACAAACAGATCGGCCAACATAGCCACACGCCAACAACAGATTCACCCAACACCCACATACCATCTACCAACACAGCCGACCTACAGACCCACCACCAACAGAGTCGACCTACCACAGCTGACCCACACACCATCAATGCCCTAACCAACACACCATCAGCACCTCGACGCTAGCAGCGTCGTTGCTGCTATTCACAGCAGCAGCGCCTCGACGTTAGCAGCGCCGCTGCTGGGATTCGTAGCAGTAGCGCCTCGAGGCGCTGGTGCGATCGCTGCTGTGATTCACATCAGCGTCGAGGCACTGAGCGTTGCTAGGGAGAGGAGAGGAGAGGAGAAGCATGTGGAGGCCCGAGCGGTGGAGGCAGCGGCCGGTGGAGAGAGATGAGAGAAATGATGAAGAGAGAGAGAGAAGGATTAGGGTTTGGAGAGATTTAGGGTTTAATATTAAATAAAATACCTGATTTTTGTATAATTAAACTTTCAACCTGATTTTTGAATTTGGGTAAATTATATACCTGATTTTTTGTAATTTCCCCAACTACTATTTTATTTTTATTTTTTTAACACGAATCTACGGCCTCACCTATTAGCCCATTAGTAAGAATGTTATGCCTTATGCTAAGTAAATTTTAATGGCTTCCTTATGGAAGAGTCGCACTATTTCGGTTGGTCCAATTAGGTGATAAATTTTCAAGCACGAATTAATCGTGATTGTCTTATATGTAACGCAATTAATTTGGAACTAAAAAAACCATCAGTATAGGAGTTATACACTTAAATCAAAGACATCATGAGAAATTCCTCTAGAATATTGAAATGATATTATTAATAGCCAAACTCAAGCGATACTAAATTAAATATTGTATGAGATGCTAAGGTACATTGAATTCAGTGAAAGTGTTCCAAGGTAGTCATAAATCACATCTTCTTCTATTGTAAATAGATATGTTTAAGATTTTACGGTTTTGGTAATCATCATATCATAGCTCCCGTTTGACCTCATCATTCCAAATTATAATGAGAGGAATAATAATTTTTGAAAAATGTGTAGTTAAAAAAGAATTTTTTTTAAAATTTATGTGTAATATTATTTTATTGGAGAATGTATGATTAATAAAAAAAGAGAAAAAATGAATTATAATTTAATGAAAAATAATGAGAGCCAAACGAGAGCATAGTAGTATGGGCAAAATTAGCTCACAAAAAAAAACACAAATTAGATTAGTACCTTGTAACAAGATAAAAACCTCCCACGACCGTATTTAATAATTAATAAAATCCCCAATCGATCAAACTAAGCTATTTCTGACACGTATTGGGATTCCTTGTAGAATCCCTTGCTATTTAGGTGATTTTTTGTTTTCAAATGAATCCTTATTAATTAGGGTGACTACTTCCTTTTTTACTCTTTCTTTATCCACCTTACCATGTTTTCCGATAGTATAAATCGTGGCTGTATTTTTGCTTTTCTGTTACTCTTTGTAAGGCTATATATAAGCATGGTTGATATTCAATAAAGATGTTATTCTCCCATTTTTGTTCCGAGTCTGTTTCTTGTCATTCAAGCTGTATAACATTCTAGTATCAGAGCCCCATTGGGCCTGATGAGCAAAGTAGCAGCTTACAGCATCAAAGGCGATGGCGACTGAAGAAAACTTTGTGCAACCAGCGATTCCTCGCTTCGATGGTTATTACGATCATTGGAGCATGTTAATGGAAAAAATTTTGAGATCGAAAGAATATTGGAGCCTTGTAGAGACTAGTTATACTGAGCTAGAGAATGGAGTAGAGGTGACAGAAGCACAACGACGGAGACTGGAAGAGATGAAGCTGAAAGATTTAAAGGTGAAAAATTATCTCTTTCAAGCCATAGATCGCAACATTCTGGGGACCATACTCCAGAAGGATACTTCCAAACAAATTTGGGACTCTATGAAGAAGAAATTCGAAGGAAATGCAAGGTCAAAAGAACTCATCTTCAAGCTCTCTGTAGAGAATTTGAAACATTAGAGATGAAGTCCAGTGAAGGTGTGTCTGATTACTTCTCAAGGGTAATGTCAGTTGTAAATAAGATGAGGGTGCATGGAGAACATATGCAAGATGTCAAAGTTGTGGAGAAAATCCTTTGCTCGTTGACTAAAAAATTTAACTATATTGTCTGCTCAATTGAGGAGTCAAAGGATATCGACCAGCTCTCCGTTGATGAACTGCAAAGCTCTTTGATTGTCCATGAGCAAAAGTTTCACCGACACAATAGAGAAGAGCAAGCTTTGAAGGTAACTTATGAAGGTGGAAGAGGACGCGGTCATCGAACTTACAGGGGTAGAGAACGTGTAGCCTTCAATAAAGCTACTGTGGAGTGTTATAAATGTCATCAACTTGGACATTTTCAATATGAATATCCAACCTGGAATAAAGAAACTAACTATGTTGAGCTTGGAGAAGAAGAATAAATGTTTCTATGAAGTTCGGAGAAAAGATATGTGGTTTTTAGACTCCGGATGCAGCAATCACATGTGCAGAGATAAAGCTTTGTTCTGTGATCTCAATGAGAGTTTCTGACATATGGTGAAGCTAGGGAATAATACAAGAATGTATGTACTAGGAAAGGGAAATGTGAGATTGAAGGTGAATGGCCACAATCATGTAATCACAGAGGTATTTTTTGTACCTGATTTAAAAAATAATCTACTAAGTATTGGATAGCTATAGGAGAGGGGTTTGGCAATTCTCATTCAACATGGAATGTGTAGGATATATCATCCTCAAAAGGGTATGATCATTCAATCAGAGATGACTGCTAATAAGATGTTCGTGATGCTAGCTATGGCTTTTCCAAAGAAACCCTCATGCTTCCACACAACCACAGAAGATCTCTCTCATTTATGGCACTGTCGATATGGGCATTTGAGTCACAAGGGACTAAGAACTCTTTAGTACAAGAAAATGGTGTATGGATTGCCACAACTGAAAGCTTCATCCACCATTTGCAGAGATTGTATGATTGGCAAGCAACATAGAGATTCAATTCTGAAAAAGAGCACCAGGAGAGCATCACAGAAGCTTCAATTAATCCATGCTGATATATGTGGTCCTATCTCACCTATTTCAAACAGCAAGAAAAGATATCTAATCTGCTTCATCGATGACTTTAGTAGAAAGGCGTGCGTTTACTTATTGGTTGAAAAATCTGAAGCATTAGTTACTTTCAAATACTTTAAAAGCTCTGTTGAGAAAGAAATATGTGCGTATATTAAGTGCTTACGCACTGATCGTGAAGGTGAATTTACATCACAAGATTTCAACTAATTCTGCAAAGAAAATGGAATTAAGAGGCAGTTGATAGCAGCGTATACTCCACAACAGAACGGAGTTGCAGAGAGAAAGAATCGGACTATCATGAATCTGGTTCGAAGCATGCTCTCAGAGAAAGAAATGCCGAAGAAGTTTTGGTTGGAAGCAGTAAATTGGACGGTGTATGTTCTGAATCGAAGTCCCACTTTAGCAGTAAAAAATATAACTCCAAATGAGGCTTGGAGTGGAGTAAAACCTTCAATTGAACACTTTCGAGTGTTTGGTTGCATCGCACATGTGCACGTACTCGATTCTAAGAGAACCAAGTTAGCAATCACATATGAGCTGGAACACTTCAAACATTAACGAAAGGGCCAATTACAAAATACAAGGACCGAAGCAGAAAGAGGAGTCAACTGAAAGCCTCTTCTTGAGATTTTCCACAATTCATAATGGAATTGAGTTTGTAGGGATTTATCAATAAATATCATAACAAAGAATAAATTACGCATGAAGGAAAAAAATAGAAGGAATAATGTTTAACATAAGCTTGACCAGAGGAGCGTCACAAGGGCGCTTGGCGATGAACGGAAATAATACCTTTTCTTCATTTTGATTTAAAATGCCTCTTTTTAGTTATTAATTAATAAATACATGTATAAGGAATGAAGTCCATGCCAACGCCATTCCCTTTAATTTCAGATTTTAATGGACTACTTGTTATATATTTATACAATATAAATATAATATATGAAAGAAATAATTAATTAAGATGAAGTACCCAACTTGTAAAAAATGAGAAATTTGTGTGGGAGATCCCTGTATTTTGTAATTGGCCCTTTCCTCACTCGTGAATTTTCCTTAATGTTCGAAGTGAGAGCTATTTTCAAACTAATATATGTTGAGCATCACTCACCGGAACTCTCCAGAAAATTCCCTTAGTATTAATAATAAAAAATGCTTTGACTGGGTGCAATTTGTCACAAAAGAAAGCACTAATGCTCCGTTTGAGAGCACACATTTTCCATAAACTTTTGTAATATTTGATATGCAAAATTTTCTCAGAAAAACATTTTTCAACTTTCCAAATTTTCCACCTTTTTGAGGAAAATAAATTTTTAATGTTTTGGTGGGTAAATATTTTCCATTTTTTTTGTTTTGTTTTGTTTGTTTTTTTGGCAATTGGAAGAAATTTCTAGACACAATGGTAAAATTTTTTTTATCACTTTTATTGATAATTTTCATGCAAAATAAAATCAAACGAATGATATTCGGTATGATTATTTTTTTTCAATTTTTTTTTTGTTTTTTTGTTTTGGCAATTGGAACAAATTTTAGACCCAATTGTAGAAAATATTATCGCTTTAATGGACAATTTTCATAAAAAACGAAACCAAATGGACACCAAACTTTCAATAATTTTCAGTAAAACAATTTCTAGGCAAATCAATTCGCTGTAAAATATTTTCTTTCCACCTATTTCCACGTTTACAATCAAACGGACCCTAAATATGCCCGTCTTTAATGTTCAAATATATCCTTTTGCTCATTGTTTTTCACTCCAACAGCTTTTTTCGTCCTTCATCAGTAATTAAAATTCTTCTTAAATTTTCCATCAATATTGAGTATGCATGCAGGCGGTGGCCGTTGCACCGATTGTCCTTGGACAGATATATATATATATATATATATAACCTAGAATTGGATCTTAGGCACCGTTTGATTCACCAATTTTTTCATGGAAGTAAGAAATGTTTTTCCATTTTTCACATTTTGTTCCGTTTGATTGCCAAACGTTTCCATGGAATTTGCTTTCTACCCAGCCTCTTCACGCACCCTCTTTCCAGCCAATTAAGGAATTGCTTTTCTTGCCTATTTGGTGAGAATTGAGTTTTCCAATTTTTATATTTTTAAAAAATTTTTTAGCAACAATGGTAAAAAAAAAAATTTTCTTTAATGGACAATTTTCATACAAAATAAAGTCAAACGAATTATATTCAGTATTGTAATTTTTTTTAATTTTTTTTGGCAATTGGAACAAATTCTAGACCCAATGGTAAAAAAATTATCACTTTAATGGATAATTTCCATAAAAAATAAAGTCAAACGGACACCAAACTTTCAACATTTTTCAGGTAGAAATTTATACCAATCAAACACAATTAATTACAATTCCTAGTAAAACAAATTATAGGCAATTCAATTCCCAGTAAAACATTTTCTTTCCACCTATTTTCCACATTTACAATCAAACGAACCCTTACTTCAAATAAAGGACAAATTTTATATTTCATCGAATTTGAGACGACATGAAGCGAGAGGTGAAAATAATAAATAGATATGTTACAGGATAATAACATTGAAATCCACGTACACATTGACAATTTACGATAACTCCATTAAGTATTAGGATAATTTTTGTTAGTTACAGGACATTTTAATT
>CAIGRH010143550.1:0-11415 GCA_903798295.1 Fraxinus nigra | reverse complement strand
TGTAAATGACTCTTCTTCTCAAAAATAAAATGTCTCAAATGTTCCATTGTTATCACTTATCCGACGCTCGCATATGTAGAGTCAAAAGAGTATTGAGTCGAAGCTGAGGGTATTTTCTTTGGGGTTTGAGAGATGGAATAGTCTTTTGAGGATTCTAGAGTTTACTGGATTATCCGTCCAACCTCTGAGGTTTTTCAAGTAAAATTTGGGTCCATTTCATTTTCACCTTTTTCAGTTCAAATTTGATAGCAGGCAAGTTTATTTCCATATTTTCCAAACTTCAACATCATAAACGGTATCTCCATAGTAAACAAAAACAGATTCTGAGTTGCATGTAATCAACGGCTTTGCAGAAGAAGAGCCTTCATTTGAGGGAACAAGCAGCCCTTTCACTTTAATCTCAAAATCTGACCAAGCCTCATCGACTTAGCACCCAAACCTTTCAGATGGAAGCCAGCAAACATCCCGCGCCCCCTTTACTAACTCCATCCCCAGTATGAAATATGACCAGCTTCAGAAGATGGCTGTGCTTCCAACATGTCTAGTTTAAGAAACCTATTGTATTCTTTATTAGTATCAACCAATTTCCTTCACACATACTCTATTCTATAAAATATACATGCACAAATCCTGTGTGAGCACATTTTATGGTTTGTTCTTCCAGCATTGAGATAGAGAGAAAAAGGGGAAGACTGGTTGTTAAGAAACACATATGGTATATATATAGCAATCTGCCGTTGGCATAATATTTACAAGAAACTGCCAGACATACCAGATAAAACTGATAAACAATCCTTAACCCGATAAACACAAGAAGAAATGACTAAAGAAAGTCAATAAGGTGCCAAAAAGAAGACCCAAGGATTGAAATAGTCTACAGTGTCTTGCATTTCAATATTTATGGAGACCTGCAGTTGCAAGTGATCAACTTCCAATAAACAATGTTAACAGTAGAGAGGGTTCTGAATGATATTAACTGCAAGTCTGCAACAATGAATATATATTTGCTGGAGAAGTTCAATAAAAATCTGAATATTGATTACTAGTATTTTTCTTAGCATAAACAGGGATGGTGTTTACTTCAGAATAGGAAAACTAACTTCAGACTGGAAAAAAAGGCATAAATCTCAGGATTTTCTCAAGAATCAAATCATAATCTCCATATGTTACCAGCTTAAGCAACAAAATTAACAGTAATAGCGCAAAATGGACTTGATGACCAGAAGAAAATTTTACCATTTGACAGCAGACTAAAATATGATTGCAACAATCCTCACTTTGAATATCTATGAACTACAGGTTACGTGTTTTCAAACAAGTCAAAAGGAGTTACGCCTGGCTCCTTCTTCAGCAATATTTACTCTGATCACTCTCCCGTCCAAACTCTGCAGCAAGCAAATGAAGATGTTATTATGAAGATTCCAATCTCCCAATTCTATACTATATCAAACAAGAGTGTTTTCGAAAGCTTTATGCCTTGAGATGCACTCAGACAAGGCATTCACTAGGAGCTTCAAAGCTTACGCTTTGGGTGCCCTTTTTCAAGGCTTGCACCTTGCAATACTAAGGTACACGCCTCATTCTGTCAGCTTCAGGGTGGCTGAGGAGTGGTTCCATTCAGGCTGGTTATTTATAGACAAAAAATATTTTAAGAGTTTTATTGGGTTGTTTAAAAAATGTAAGAGCTTAGAGAGGATAACCAGTGAAGGGCCTGCGCATGCTCTGGTCCTATACTTTAAAATTCAAACGTGACTTTCCCAAATGAAGTTGCCACATTTTTTTATGGCAAATGATTGGTGACAAGAGACTTGAAATGAAACTTTATTCTTTTCTTTCTGTTATATATTTCTTGTTATCTTTGAATTTTTCCTTATCTTTCTTCTGAGTTTGATTTCCTTACAAAGTTGAAAGTAAACAGAATTCTTATATAATTTATAACTTGTTCTAGTTCTAGATTAGTAGTCTTGTTGAGTGATTACTACTTTGTTAAAATGTCATTTGCTAGTTTTTGTTATCCATTTTCAATTGCCAATTACTGATATTAGATTTTTATTATCAATTTTCTTATGCTTAAGGTTCACTATAAGTATAATTTTGTAATTTTATACTTTCAAATAATTTATTGGTTTGTGTTGAGGCTTGGCTCATGGCACTTGGAGACTAAGGTCTGCCCTCAAGTTGAAAAAATGCCTCGCTACCAGATTTAGTCTTTTTAAACACGAACAAACAATAGTTTCCTTCATTAATATATAAAAAATGGTGTAATCTAAAACTTAGTTTCCAAGCAATAAATGATCATATAGACGTTTTCAACTCTCATCTAATAAATAAATATTTCAATAATTGTATTTTCCAAGGATGATAAATCACAGAGCATTACCTGTCCATCGAGGTTAGCAATGGCATCATTCATTTCAGACTCGCTTGACATTGTTACGAAGCCAAAACCACGAGATCGACCGCTCTCCCTATCATAAACTATGCGAGCATTTACTACTTTACCATGCTCACTGAAAACCTGTTCTAGTCGTCCATCATGAACGCTCCATGGCAGGTTACCAACATAAATTCTGTAAGAAGGTTCAGACACTCGAGGTGGACGTTCTGGTCGGGACCCTCTTGGGGCTGCCTTGTTAACAACCAACAACCTTCCATTTAGATCCTGTCAAAAAATGAAATGAACTTACATAAACTTGGCTGTAGAAGGCACTTGGTCAAAGAAGAATGAGATTCTTTTCTAATAATTTTCAAGAAATCCATTAAAGTTCATGCAAATGGTTTGTAGGCCAAGATGCATTAACCTGAATAAGGGGTTTGGCATACCCTAGCATATTGAAAGAAGAACGAGGTTGAGTACATATTGTAGGAGAAAAAATATAAAAAAGTGGAGACATACTACACTAAATAAAAATGGCATAGCAAACTTTATTTAAAAAAGTTCTTTTCTCCATGTTGTAAACACGCGTGCATAATTTATTTACAATGTTTGAATGACATGACGAATTAAACTGTAAGACTTTAAAAGTGAGTTGATTAGATATAGCAGAAGTTCAAAACTTGGAAGCACAAAACAGATGGCGAGAAAAAGGAAGAATTTTGAACAGATTAATACTGTTACAATATATTACATTTTACTCTTAAAATCATATGATTCATATCTTCAGATCAGACAGGAGATGACTCAAGTAATTAGTTGATCGTATTGATGCAATTTTGACTAAAGAAATTAGTTGCATTCAATCTTCAAAGTCTGGCAGCTGCAAATAGAGCATACTGGAGCGACTCGAGCAAACATATTTTCACTTTCAAATTTACTGTGATATCATTAAATATTGGTAGATCCCGTATCATGCTTATCCTTAACAGCCAGTACTGGCTGGCGGACATCTTATATCTCTTGCCAACAATTTTCCCCAGTTGGTAGGGTGCCCATGTAAATTTTGAATTAAAATATAATCTAGCACCTTCCTCAGCATGAAACAAATTTTCATTATTTGATCCATCATCAGATAAGAATGTAAATTGATATGCTTGTATAATATGGATCGACTTTGGTTGGTGATTTTTTCCTTTCACGTAATCAGACAACAGATTATAGTGCATGTTTGGCTAAGCTTAAAAAATCTAACAATAAGTAGATAAGTAATTTTGAATAAATAATTAATTTGTTGGTCAAAGTTGGAAATAATAAGTTCCTTATTTTGAAAGCATTTGCTACCTTACTGTCTAAATTGTGACTTTTTTACCTTAAGTAAGAAATAAAGCAATTTCTCTAAACGTGTCTGAAAACAAAAAAGGTTGCATCAAAGTATGTTCAAGTAACTTTTAAACATAGCCAAACATGTCGCATAAGCACAAGCTCAAAATTTATCTTGAGGTATCATACACAAATAATGTTATTCATAGAAGACAGACCATAAAGTTGAGAAATGCTGTCAATAACAATATCTAAGCCATGTAAATTGCAATGGGAGCATTTGCATGATATTGTATAGTGTACCAAAGTCGAGTTGAAGTGGAGTTGCAAAAATAAGATCGATAATTTTTAGTATTTTTCAAATAGACCAGACAAAGACGAGAAACTATAGAGCATTAAATTTGTATGGTACTTGCAGAAGATGAAACACTATGCCAGCTTTGGAAATGAAAAAATACATTGCTGAACAGTGGTATATACTTGGTCTTTTGAACATATTTGAATGAGGTATAGTGACAAAAATTGATTTTTTCTTTTTAATTCGGTAACTAACAGACATTTTAAGGGTCCGCTTCTGCAGGCTGTATGACATATTCCACAAAATGTTTCTGCATTTTCCAGTGTTTGATTGAATTAGAGTTCAGAAAAAAATTCAGAGGAAATCATTATACACCCTATGAGGAGAAAGAAACTTGTGGAATTTCAAGAAATAAATCGTTCATTAATAACTACAATGCCTGACCACCGAACATGCTTGGTTGTACTTAAAAGTTGCTTTTCTATAATGTTAATTCAAAAAATGCAAGCTTTTGTTAGGGTAAAAAAGGTAAATTTGAAGAATCATTTCAGAAAACAAAGCACATTTCAAAAATAAAAATAAAAATCGAAAACCTAAGTTTTCAAAGCATGCTGTACTACACCTACTACCACGGCTCCCGACCACCTCTTCAATTGCACAATTCTTGCTTCTATGCCACCTCCTGTAGTTACCGTATCTTATACAATGCTGGCAATGCAGGTGGCTGTGGTTGGCAGTGGTGATTATGCCACACAGTGGGTGATATCATACAATCTAAAAAAACTGAGGAGCAATAAAGCTGAGGTATAGCATCAAAGCAAAATCTTGGGTAGTTTCTTAATTTGTCACACTTATTGTACTATGTTTCCGACATAATCATGAAAGAAATGCAACCGCAAAAGCAAACTGTTATGATACCCTACCTATTTACATCTAGGCATGACTCAGATAATCCTTCAAATATTAAAACTTTTCCTATTACTCTAGCCCTTCCAATCTCTAATTCGAGAATTAACCGCAGACCAGATTATTAGTCCATGTATTCTTTCATTGAAGTTTCTGATTTTTCATCATGATTTGCACATGTTGCCAAAAACACAAAACAAGGCCAAAATTCATATAACAAACCAAAACAACATGCATCCATCTAAATATGCAATTCATCATTTTTTTCTTCTTGAAAATGATTTTAGGAAGGTCCAAAACTTACATAACGATGGAACATTTCTACAGCTTTTTCTGCTTCTTCCACAGTACTCATCGTCACAAATCCAAACCCTCGACTCCGATCAGTCACCCTATCGTAAATAACCTGCAACTCACATATAGCCAGCGTTAAATAATCCCTAAGAAGTCCAAACTTTTCAATCAAAACCAGACGTATAAAACAATCTTCTCTAACCAAAAGCAATTAAAATAAGAAGTATTTTAAATCCAAGTACTCACCTCAGAAATTTCAACAACACCAGCCTGCTCAAAAAGCTGAGCCACCTTCTCACTGTCGACATCGAAAGGCAAATTCCCCACATACATTTTAGCTTCCTCAGGTGGCTCCACATAACCATCACTCTCGTAACCATCCTCAACAAACTCTACAACGTCATCACTCCCTTCTCCTACTTCAGCTTCCCCTTCAGATATTTCTTGATTATTCCAGTTTAAATTTCCTTGGAATTCTTGTTCTTCAACAAGTACTGGGTTGTTCTCTTCTTGCAAAGCAGCTATTACAGAGAACCTCAAATGGGGTGTTTTCATTTTGGGAGTGGACAAAGAGAGATGAAGTTTTACGGATTTCAGTGGGATTGATAGATTTGAGTGTGAATGTGAAACTTTTGCATTGGTGAAGAGTGATGGGACTGAAATTAGGCAACCATTTGTTGCCATCGTTATAGGCTTGGTAGCACAAGACATTATATATAGATGTGTGTGTGTGCAGAGGAAAGGAGAAAACGATGAAAAATGGGGATTTCCGAGGGGTTTGAGGATAAGGAAAGGGGTGAGCGAAGGGAAGTTTTGACGAATGGTTTCGCGTTGCTAAAGCGGCGGATGGTCCAAAGGCAACGCTGCTTTGATGGGTTTATGATATTTTTTGTTGCTCTCTTTCTTCGGCAAGGGTAGGGTGTGGTGTAAATTGGGTCGGATCGGGTTGCATTCTTGTTTGACCCAACTGACTTGACTCGATTTGAGATGGACTCGTTTACAGAGATTGACCCAGAATATTTCCCAGTTTGGTGTAATAAAAATCACATTTTTAATAAATTTAGATATAAAAAAATTGATAAAAATTGTGGATTCGTAAAATCTGGGACTAAAATTAATTATTAATTTTGACTTAAATTTCTATCAATTTTTTAAACTATACCGAACCAAGCTTAGGATATTCCAAGACATCACCAAAATAGAACATTCCAAATTACTTTCAAAAGGATAAAAAAAAAAAAAGAAAAAAAAGAATAAGAACATCCCAAGTTGTGTGTAAACCCCTATGGCAAATTATATTGAAAATGTTCTTCAAATTTGATAATGCCAAACATGAATCTTCCTGAGCCCCAGTTTTACGACGATTAAATCAAATTTTTTTTTCTCAAATTCATTTTTAATCATATATTTATATAATAAAAATATTTTGAACTTAAATTCAAACATTTTTCCACTTTTTAGTCACATATTCTTTAAAAATCACTATTCCAAAACTCATTTTCTTAAAAAAGTTAAAATGATAGTCAAACAGGGGCTAAGACTGCATTCACCTTCTAATTTAACTATCAACAACTCGTTATTCATGTCATACGTAAACTTTTCTTTCTTTCGTCTATCGTGTAATAGCTCAATTTCGTAACCTCATACTTCAACTCTTACGTCACATCCCGAATAATCTGAGCATAAATTTTCAATCGCACCCCATAGTTGTCATATCAGTCACTCTCAATTAGGCATGATTTTCATTAAGGATTAAACTAGTTGTACACACTTTGTGTACATCAAGTTTTATATTCGATGCGTTGTCAAAATATGTGCCGTTAATTATTTAAAGTGTTGTGAAGATCAATGTCTAAAAAATGTCTAAAAAAAAAACAATAAACGCAATACAAAGAATCTTTAGAACTATTCAAACAATTGAAATATCGGTTTCAAAACCTTCCATCATCAATTCCAATCTGCAAAATAATCTTAATTCCACCGAACTGGAAGTCTGGAATATATTTTGAACAGAGATGCTGAATGCTTGTAATCTAGATAAAGGAGAAAACTGAGGATCTTTATGGAGGATTCAACAAGATTCACAAGGCTACCCCCTTCCTTAATCAAGTTCATATCAATTTCATCGATTCTGACAGTTCCTTGAGTACACGATATTAGACTAAATAATATATCCCCATTCAGCAAATCACAAGAGATTATGCATAAATAGTAACTCTGAATACAAAACTGTGATCCAAACAGAAATGCACAGAATGTTCGATTCAAAGGCGAGCTACATGAGGTTTGATTTCCAGAATCACAAAGAGATATCTTTACCAAAGAGTCCAGTTATTCCCTTGGCAGGGTCTTTCTGTTTAACNTTCACAAGGCTACCCCCTTCCTTAATCAAGTTCATATCAATTTCATCGATTCTGACAGTTCCTTGAGTACACGATATTAGACTAAATAATATATCCCCATTCAGCAAATCACAAGAGATTATGCATAAATAGTAACTCTGAATACAAAACTGTGATCCAAACAGAAATGCACAGAATGTTCGATTCAAAGGCGAGCTACATGAGGTTTGATTTCCAGAATCACAAAGAGATATCTTTACCAAAGAGTCCAGTTATTCCCTTGGCAGGGTCTTTCTGTTTAACTCTCCAACCAGCACCTGTAGAAATCGCAAAGAAAGATTGTCGGTTCAAATTTGCATAAACAAAGAATAATGTTTTCCATAAAAGCTGAACCCGAGCTGTAGTTCATGCCCAGAAATGATCAAAAACCTCTTATATTGAAATAAACTTCAAAGGACGTGGTATTGTTGTGTGGTCAAGTGTGGAAATATCATGGCAACCAAATCCTAGTGCTACATAAATCTTTAAAAAACCACAATCTGCATGTGCATGTGAACATGCTTACTCGGACTTGACCAAAGAAACCTCCTCTGAACTATTTAGCAATGTTTTTAAACCCGACTCGAACATTGCCAGAAAAGGTAAAGAATTGAGTGTCAAAGATTTAGCTGGAGTTTAACCAGAGGTCAAAATGTAAATAAACAAACACAAATTTATTGTTAATTTCATCATATATAAACAAAAAGCATGTTTGGGAGTTGTTTTGGTTTAAATTATAGTTAGATAGAAATCAGTGATGGATAAAATTATTTGACCGATTAAAAACAGCTGCCAAACTTACCAAAAACTGTATCAATAACCAGATATTAGGTTCAATAATGTTAATAGTGTTCATAATAATAGAGGACGATGTATGTCAAGGTTAAATTACTCAAAAAACTGTACTCTCTCTCTCTCTTTTCCCCTAAAAATTATAGAAATGCAACCAAGAATTCAGTGAACCAATGGCTAAACCATTGAGCTGGACGCTGGTTGACTGGGCTTCATCCTGGGTTTGTAAGATATGATTCTTAAGCAGTAATTGGATTGATTTCTGGGTCCCATTCCCGGGTTTTTCTGGTAGAATCGATTTGAGTCGGTCTGTTTTTCAAGAAACTACTATTTAATCGAGAGAAATCAAACGCAAGACTAGTTGGTTGTTTCGAGAGAAATCAAATGCAAGACTAGTTGGTTGTTTCTTAATTGTCTTTACCAAAGCCATGATTTCTCAGAAAAGGGATTCCTACCCAAATAGTGCACAACCACAGAGGTAGGAATTTGTTTTTTCTTAGCGCCATTTGCCTACCATTCTCCAAAAAAAATCTTTTTAAAAACAAAAAACTCATTTTCAATTACACAGTCTCACAATAAAATATTTTACACATAAACCCAAAATTTTCCAACATTTTAACCACATTCTCCAAAAAATCACTATTCCAAAACTCATTTTCCTCAAAACCTGTCTGTTTCTTTCTTTCGTCTACTACTAATCTTTATCTTAGGCATGTTGTCCTCTTAAAATAATTGTTAGGTGTTCTTAATTAAGATGATAAAGGATAAAAAAGAAGGGTATATATTTCCCAAAAAGTTTTCAATCAGCAGAACTCACAGCTTTAACACCAGCTTCTTGTACATAGGAAATATCATCTGGAGTGAAAAGTCCAGATTCCCCAACAACCTGAAGAATTTGAATATTAGAGGTAAAAAAATATTATTAAGGTGGAATGATGTAGATAATACATCATTCACTAAGAAAGGAAAAAAGAGATGATAAAATGTTTGGCTAAGCTTGAGAAAAATACAAGTCACTTTCTGAAGAAACTTTTTGTTTCCAAACATTTTTGGACCTGTTACCTTTTCTTACAAGTTATAAAAGTTATTTATATTAAAAATAACAGTGTCAAAATAAATAACATACTCATTTCAAACTTGAACCAATTAAAAAATATATATTTAGCTAACTTAATTACTTACAAGTATCCTTTTAAGCTTAGCCAAACATGCTTCATGTCAAATGATGCTAGGATTTACTCACTGTTAGCCAAACATGCTTCATGTCAGTCGCCAAACTTTGTTTTGTTCCAAAGTGGCAGCTGAAGTTTGTTTTTTGTTTCGGTTTGGTCACTTTTTAAATTCTGTTAATTTTTCTAACCACGTGTATGGCATGGAAGACATCCATGTTGACGCCACATTAAATTTGTCCTCTGCCATGACAGATATTCTGTTAAAAAAAACTAACGGATGTTTATTATGTAACCAAACTGAAATGAAAAGGTAAACTTTCGCGACCACTTTAAAACAAAATAAAGCCCAATTACTAACATGAAACTTGACTGTAAGTTGAGTGACTGAAAGCATTTTTAACCAAAAATACTTCATATAGGTATAGTATTTGGTCATAACTCTACACAATTAATTGAAGCCAGATAGTACCAAGGTCTCGATTATTGATGCCAACAAGTTCAATCCCATCTATTTGGAGGACACGATCCATCTCTTTCTCATCATGTACCTATAATATGAAGTACCAGAAGAGAGGCCAAGAGTTGCAATTGTGGAGATAATAGCATATCATTTCACTCGCCTCATAAGATTTAACAATGAATATCCACGCAAGTATGTCTAGCACGCATCTAAGATGCAGAAAATGAGCATTACATAACCCTTGCACTAGAGAGGTTTTTCTCGAACGTTGGAAGAACATAGAAAGATAGACGAACTTAAGACATATGTCACTTCTTTAGCAACCACGAGAACGATTCGCCACTTAAAAAGTTAACTTACAAGAAATAAGTAACTTTAATAAATAATATTTTTCATTGGTGAAGTTGGAAATTAGTAAGTCACTCATTTTGACATGAAGTAAGAGTTATTTTTTTTTTTAAAAGTAACTTTTTACTTTAAACTTTAAAGTAAGGTATCGAATACGTTAAAAGTAGCTTTTCTTTTTTCCTATTAAAGCCGAGACAGACGTGCTCACAAATCTAATTGGTTTGAGCTTAAACACAATTTTCAAAGATGGTCATACGACACATATTTTTATCAAGGACTTTGATGATCATGCAATGAATTCAGTAAAAACATGGAAGTACGAGGAGTACTCTATTTGAGACAACTTATGGGTCTTTAAGATCATCAAATGTTTTCAATCTCTAATGAAGTGGGTGTGCCATGCTAGAGATGCTAACAACAAAGAGCAATAGCCAAATCTCAACCAGTGCTGCCAACCCAAGCAATTTACAGATCTTGGTCAAATATTTGATGTCGAGATCTGGTAAAACACCCGCAATTAATAGAACTGCATCTGCACCTTTAGTTCGAGCATACCAAGCATCTATTATGAATTATTTACACAGTAGAGGGCACTACACACATTGTACGAAGTCAGTAAAGAAATATGAATAGCAATATCAAGCTTTTATTTTGAGCTATAAGGCGAAAAAATATTGGAAGTGGGCATACCTTTACTCCAGAATTCCTTATTAGAATTCCTTATGGCCTCTAAATTTTCAAAGCTTCCCTTATTTGGTACAGAAAAGGGAGTAAGTGAAAATGGTACTTCGCAGTGAAACAAAAACCAACAAACCTTGAAAAAAAATACCTTATCGACGTAGCAATATTTCCTAGAAGCAAAAGTTTGAGTACTAAAAAGTAGATTCTTACCTGGAAATACTTCTGATCTGTCAAGACACTTAGGCATGCTGCCCCACCTTTTTCATAAGCTTTAGCAATCTCAACCTGTGGAGTGAAAATATTCAAAAGAATGATATACTTGTAGAAATTTCAACAGTCTACAGAAACATTTCTAGGAAAACTGAACAGAGGGCGAACAGCTTCTC
>CAIGRH010143535.1:0-17085 GCA_903798295.1 Fraxinus nigra | reverse complement strand
CGAGATGTGATATATAATTCTAGCTCGTGAAATAAATGACATAGACATTATAAGAGATCGAGAGATAATTATAAACTATACGATCTTTATTGAATTCCTATAGATAATGCGTTTATATGTGTGTGTGGATTTACATAGATAGAGATATAATAAGTTCGGGCATATAATATAATCAGTGTTGCTCGAGAAAGATCGCTAACTACATCAAGTTAATTCAATCGTTAGCATGTATGAAAAATGGGTGAATAAATTGGAATTAAATGTATGTTAAATAATATAAGTGAAATTAGAAATCCTAACTATCTCATCACATAATTTTACTTGCAATTTTAATTAGATTTATTATTTTATTAAATAGTTCGTTATCGTTATTTTATTTCTTAAAATTTCGTTTCGAAAACATAATCTGATTTAATTATTAGTTACTTTTTTAAGTTAAATTGAAATTAAATTAATTTAAAACTTTATAACAGATAATAGTCTCTATGAGCTGATATTCGGATTTTAAAAAATCCACTTTATTACTTATCACGATCCATACACTTGCGAAATTTCACGAACACCATACATTTCTAAAATATTCACTTGAGCGAAAACCAAACACTTGTTTTTTCCAAAGACAAAACGTCAATTCTTCTGTCTTGTGTTTAGAACAACCTTTAAAACTGGACAAAATTAATCTTTTTAATTAACTCAAAATTCATAATTAAGTCAAAACTAAAAACAAGTTGACAAATATCTACACAAAGTGCGCCCTTAACCAAATTGCATTGCATCAATCCTGTGGTCAATCCAATTTCATAAATTTCTTTTCCTTTTAGGACAAAAAATAAATAAAGAGTCAAAGCATATTCTCGCAAGTGCAAAGTTAAAGATAAACACAAAAATAAAGTGTCTCTCTCTATTATCTCCAACCCAAAATCACAAACAAAAAACTCAAATTTTCTCATTTTTCATTTGAATCAAGAAAAATAATACTCTCTTTCTATCGAATTTGTAGTGTATCAAAAGCATATCTCAATTTTATAAGAGGTATAAATATAAATACTTACATGGCTTGTATCCATGGAGCCACTCGTCTCCCTCCTCGTCCTCAGCTGGTTTCAATTTATGAATTGTATTTGGTTTTATGGGTAATGGACTTGCAAGTGCATTTTGCAAGCAAAACCCATGGATTGGGCTGGCCGGTTGGGCATTATTTTTATTTTTTGAAAAAAAGCCCATACATTACAAAGGAAAAAAAAAATAGTTTTAGCTTCTTCTTCATTTCTTCTTCGCGGTGGACGACGAATCGACGACTTACCTGAAGAAGCTCCGACGAATCCAGCACGAGCGACCGCGGGGGCTGTCCAGGTTCTGGGTCCGCCTTCTACCCATAATATTTTTTTATATATATTTAATAAATATTTTCATATATAATATTTCGATACGTATACTCAAAACGTTGCAAGTTGACAATTTTTGTGTAATGAGAAAATTTGGCTAAATTGTTTTCAAAAAGTTCAAGAAATCTAGATACATGACCCAAGATAGTGAAGACTAAATGCCAAGAAAAGAATAAGAAATTAAAATATCAAGAAGTAAATTACAGTTTGAGGACAAATGATTCTTTCTTAGCCTCCGTTTGGTAAGCATTAAAATGAAAGTTTGTACAAAAAATGTGATCGTTAGTGGGCCAACCTGGGACTCACCATAGAAATAAAAAGTCAAAAACATTGGTTGGAATATGAGTCTAACGGCTCTTTTTTTCATATTAATACCTACCAAACAAAGTCTTAATAAATCTTATTTGATCCATAAATGCATGTTATAGCCTATAATTTTATTATGGACCGTGCTTAAATTCTTCTGCTTGTAAAACAAACTGACATAAAAATACTAATTATATACATAATTATGTAGTATCAAGAAATCATAGTACGTATATTGAACACGTTCTATTTAATTAAAAATGAAAAGTTATATTATAAAAGATAATTACTAGAGATAACAAAAAATGTACATTACAACGTAATATATGAATATATCAAGTTCAATTGTTACGCGTTCTAAAAAATTAAAAGATCACTTAAGTTTGTAAACAACAAGAAAATTTAAAAACTCGAATTGCAAAGGATGAACACTTTAATTCATCAATTTACACTACAACTCTAACTTTTGATTCATAAAAACCCAAATTAGAAAAAATTAACATGTACGTCTAAGATACAATAATCTAATATGAGGCAAGAGGCAAATAAGTAGGAGCTAGCTTGATTTAACCCCTCTCGCAAAAATATGAAAGAACAATAATTATTCGTACTATTTTTTCTACATACTCATTTTCAATCACACATTCACACAATAAAAATATCTTACACATAAACCAAAAACTTTTTCTTACTTTTACCACACATTCTCCTAAAAATTACAATTCAAGATATTATTTTTCCTAAATAATGACCATCAAACAGAGACTTATTAGGATTAGAATTTAGAGTTTTATATAGATAATTACACAAATTGGAATTTTAGATTTTGTGTTCTTTTTATCGGCTTATAAATTGTAAAAAACAAAAAAAGAATAAAAATATCGGTTCCATTCGAGTACCCACGGTTCTGGTTCAAGAACAAAGACCAACCGGACCCAATCGGCTATCAATTTTCGGTTCTGGTTTCAACTTTTTTTTTTTGGAAGGAATTGGACTAGAACCTATGGTTTAAAATTTGATTCCAGTTGGGTTGGATTCAGTTCCGATTAGAATACATAAGCTTAGTTTAAGAAAGATCGATAAATTGCACCTCTAAAATTCGTTCAAGTGCATTACACATTTGTTTGGCATGACTTTTGAAACTCAAAAGTTGCTTTAGGATCCGATTAACTAATTTTATAAAAGTGTTTCCGGTAGTTATAAACTTTTAGAAGAAGTTAGTCCAAAGTGATTTCTTCTAAACAAAAAATATCTTTTAAAAATTAGTTTCTAAATAAAAATTAAAGTAACTTTCTTTAAAAACTCTTCTACAACAAGTAAAAGCAAAAGTCATGCCAAACAACCCTTAATAACTAACTTTTTTTTTTAGGTTAAATTTCAATTTCTACATATTTTAGTAAAGATTTGTAATGAATCTGCCAAACATACAAGGTTTTGAATGAAAGAACATATTTTTTGGAAAAAAAAAATTGGGTACTTTAATGTCAAATGTGATGACATGTAAACTCGTATTAAATACCACTGATGTCAAATAATATATATAACTTATAAAAAGAATGTGCTGACGTGGTTGGTGGGTGGGGTGGAGAAATTCAAGAATTTTCATTTTTATTTTATTTTTAATAGGTTTTTAATTGTTTTTTGATTGGAAAAAAGCATTAGACTTTCCTACTCTTCTTAAATATGAACTATTGCGTTTTAAACAAAAATACTAAAGGAATTTTGACGGTCACCATCCAACTGTACTTCTTGAAAAGTTGTAGGACCACATTGTACGTTTTGAAAACTTGGGATCCTGCTGCCGTCTTCCTTCAAAATTAATAATAGAGAAAAGGGCAAAAAGAAGAAAGAAGATGCGGTGAGCGTGGATCGAACACGCGACCTTCAGATCTTCAGTCTGACGCTCTCCCAACTGAGCTATCCCCGCTTGATGGTAATTTTTCGCTTGATTATATATATATATAGAGAGTTGACCTTATCTCGCAGATTCGTACATCACACTTGTCTTTCTTTGCTTTATCGAACAAGAAAATTCCAATTTCAATCAATCTTCTACATTCTTCTACGACTCTCTCTCTCTCTTGCGGATTGCAAATTTTGATCGGGGAATTATGGGAGGGGCCAAGACTCGGCCATTTAAAGAACAATTCTCTTTCGGTTTCTACAATTTCGTCCCTTTTTTTTATTTTAGTTTTATTTTTGTTCTGTTAATCAAAATTGCAGAAAAAATAATAATTATTTTATAATGCAGAGGAAAGACTCGAAGAATCAAAGGAAATCATTTCCAAATATCCTGATCGTGTACCCGTAAGTTTTTTTCATATTTTTTTCATATCTAGGGTCTGATTTATATGGAAATGATTGTTCTTGGAGGTGAACAAACTGAATTGTGTGAGAAATAGTCTCCAATTCTTTGTGAACTTCGATTTAATATCTTGAATTCCTGTTCCTAACTATTTATGGAATGTTGAAATTGCCCATTTTCTTTAATTACTCGAATCACTCTTTGGAGGAAAAGGAAAAGTAATAAAGTAAATTGAAGATGATGCCAAGAGGACCAACCGACGTTTCTCAAAATTTGGGAAATTTGAAATTCTTTTGTTTTATATTGAGATTGAAGTGCACAATTTTCTTTTTTCACTGGATCCCAAATTTTTCATCTTGAGCTCGAAATTGTGTAAAGAAAACTTAGAGCCGGTTTGACCCCCCCCCCCTTTTTTTGGCCCAAAATGCATTTTGAATAGTATTTTGACGGAGAACGAGGGTTCAAAAATAAGGAAAAATTTTGAATTTGCATGTAATATTAATTATATTATTTTATTGAAAAATGTATGGTTGAAAATAAGGTAGAAAAAATTTATTTTGAAATTATTGAGGACCAAAAATGTGCTAATAGTCTCTTTAATCAAGGACATAGTAGCTAATGATCATCCATGTTTTGTGTATGCTTCAAATGCTCAGGTTATAATGTTTTAAACAATGTGGAAGTTAGTGATAACTTCAAAAAATGCATCAACAGAATTTCGGCCAAGTAGGTTTAGTGAAATGGGCCCAAATCCAAATCCAAGCCCAAGATGCTATTGTTTAATTAAATATGCCCAATAGTCGATGCGTTCGCATATATGGGATGCCCTCCGTCTGAGTATGCCACGTAATTTGTAGGTGTAACAGTTATTAATTAGGATTGCTCTTTGTACATTTGATAGATGCTTAACAGCTATCGAAAAATGGAGTAAAATACATTGGATTGGAAAAATTCTTTAAATACCATCTACGATAACCTTGTGATACTACTCTATGAAATGTGCATCCATTACCATTTTTGAGTTTATTGCAGGTGGTGGTTGAAAGGTATTCAAAAACTGACCTTCCTGAGATGGAGAAGAAGAAGTAAGTTATTGCATTCCTAGTGCTTCAATTGTTTTTGTCTCCATAATTGCGCCCTGTTAATATTAGTTATGCAAGACATGCGGATCTTTGTGTTCTCACCCCCCACCCGAAGGACAAAACAAATTACTGGATAAGAACGAAAGAAATGCTAGTTCCACAGCGACAACTTACTTAAAGGCGTTCTTTAGTTGAATAGAATCATATTGTTGCAGCATCCTTGGTATTTTTCTACTATGATGAGTATGTTGGATTAAAGTCGGAGCAGTCACTAATACAGAGGTTTCCACTAATGATGATATTGTTCTTAATCCTGCTGCTTTATGAAACTGCTTTCTAACAGTTTACATGAGTTCTTTGTTTAAATTCAAGAGCATTGATTTGATCCAATGTTAATTTCAAGCCAGTAAGGTGTCCTATGGCGTTAGGTATATATTCCTTTACTTATTATATAGTGTGAATTCCTCAATTTTTTTACTTGTGTTAAATTGGTAGGCTCTAAAACAGAACTCTTTCTATGTGCAAGGTGTCAATCTTTGTTTGATTCACTTTTTATCACACCATCTCCTTTTAAAAAATCTGGTCACATACCATCTGGATTTTTATTCCTTGGGATAACTTTTGATGCAGGATCCAACAAGAATAATTATAAGAGAAGGGGAAAGGGAATAGAGGAAGAGAAAGGAGGGGCAAAAGAGAGAAGAAGAGGGAGATAATAGAGAGAAATTGGGGAAGAAATATATCAATTTTTATATATTCAAAGTTATCTCCAATTACATTGCATAGACCCTTTATATAGGGTTTGAACTAATTCTAATTGAGGTAAGAAAATACTCTAAATAAATCACTAATTAGGTTTCCTAAAATAAACTTTAGAATTGGAAACTAAATATACTAAAATCCATCCTAATTCTCCATCAACTTTACAGATTTTAATTCCAATATTTAGGGTTTTTATTCCTTGATATCACTTTAACAGATTTTGACTCCGATATTCTACTAAATTACCCCTTCCTATAGTTCAAATTTGAAGAATAGGGCACTAAGTTAGCGATTAAGATCAAACTCATCAATAAATTGAGATATGGTGCTCAACATCTGTTAGCATTTTCTTTGGCAACAGGTATCTAGTACCCCGAGACATGTCTGTTGGGCAATTCATTTACATCCTGAGTGGCAGGCTTCATCTGGCTCCTGGGAAAGCTCTATTTGTATTTGTGAATAACACCTTACCTCAAACATGTAAAATATCCAACATATTTCTTAAAGTAGATTACTTTTATCAGAGGTAGACAACTAACACGATTCTGTTTTTTGCAGCAAGTTTGATGGAGACTGTGTACGATTCATCTAAGGACAAAGATGGGTTCCTTTACATGTGTTACNAGATCAAACTCATCAATAAATTGAGATATGGTGCTCAACATCTGTTAGCATTTTCTTTGGCAACAGGTATCTAGTACCCCGAGACATGTCTGTTGGGCAATTCATTTACATCCTGAGTGGCAGGCTTCATCTGGCTCCTGGGAAAGCTCTATTTGTATTTGTGAATAACACCTTACCTCAAACATGTAAAATATCCAACATATTTCTTAAAGTAGATTACTTTTATCAGAGGTAGACAACTAACACGATTCTGTTTTTTGCAGCAAGTTTGATGGAGACTGTGTACGATTCATCTAAGGACAAAGATGGGTTCCTTTACATGTGTTACAGCAGTGAGAAAACCTTTGGTTGTGCTCAATAGATCTATATGAAGAAGCAATTCTGTAATCAATATATGGTTTGTCTCAATTGGGGCTCACAAAATTATGTGTCGTGTGTATAGTAAATGTCTATACAGCCAGGCTCTATAAATCATTTGCGTGTTACATTTGTGTTTGAATATCGTGGAAACTTAAAATGGCCTTTAATTATGTAGACATCTCTGTTTGATATTCGACCACTAAGTATGTGTGTGTTTCTTTAGTAACTATAATCGTTGGTATGGCGATGAGTCTGTCTCCTGATTATACATAATAGTAGGGATGCCAGTGACAGTGATTAGTAGTCGTACAAGAGAAATGAGGTTTTTTTTTTTTTTTTTAGAATAATCTGGGTTGGTTTGATTGTATGAAATAACAGAGCAAGTCAAGAAATGCTTTTTAAGTTATTGGCACTGATAACCATGCAGTTCAATATTGGTTGAATCTTTTAAACGTGAGTTTCGACTTGGTTATCTCTCGTTTAAAATGAGGCAAGAAAGAGACACGACAATTATGTAGTAGTTCTAGAACAATACTTGAATTCATCCTAGAAAAGAAAAAGCCGAACAATGGTGTACATTAGCATGAAATTTGCGTTAGAAATTTCAGATCTTCGAAAAATGTGCAGTGAAGTTTTAACGCAAATGTGTGGCCAGAATATTTTTAACCAAAAAAATTGTCAATTAATTAAAAGTCAAACAAATTCGATCAATTTAACGTAGGGTTAAGTGATCTTTTAGCATTAAATTAATTAAAATATAAGGAAAATGCGAAATAAGAAAATAAAAAACAATCTTCTTCCCAACCCACTTCATCCACTCAACCCCAAGTGACAACCACCATTCTCCCCCACCCTACACACTAGCGGATCATTTTCTCACAAATTCACCCAACCTCAAGCCACCACAACCATCCTCCCCCACGCTACACACTAACAGTTCATTTTCCCCCAACTAGTGCCATTGACGCAAGCGAACCTATCCACCACCGTCACCACCATGTCCCCTTGGTTGCCAACGAATTGAAGGGAGAAGAAATACCTGTGGATCTATGCAAGACCTGGGCCTGTTAGGAAGAGGACTTATTTTGATATCATTTTAGAAGAATCTTTAAGATATTGAAGATGTTAGAGAGTGAACTTATATTTTATTACCTATAAATTGGCTTATTACAAATGATAGCACATTTATTATAGTACTCAATGGACTCATTTACATACCACTAAAATATCAAAATGTGTTCTAAAAAATTCATCTTTTTTTATTTTTATTTTTTAGATTTTCAATCCTAAACGGCTGGATTTATTTTCTTCCATTATTTTGTCTTCCTTAGAAACTCTTTATTATTTATTTATTTATTTTCAAAGTTTTTTTAATTTGATTTTAGTTTATTATTTAAAAAAAATTGACTTCAATTCCTACTTTTAAAAGACTTTATATGTACAAAATTAAAAAAATGACTTTATTCAATAAAAATCTAAATAATATATAAACTACAATGTTATCTACATTATATAGTAATGATTTTGAAATTCATTATTTTATTGAAAACTCCGAAAGTATGTATAAAGTTCTTACAAATTTATTGTGTGTTTGAGGCACATTATTTTGGAAGAATATATTCTGGAATAGTAGATTGATGGAGAATGTGATGTAAACGAAATTGAAATTTCCATTGAGATAGAAAACAGAAGCAACAACATTTATTTTTCATTTCACATCAATAATTACATATACGGTATGCTGGTAGCATATTCGGTAAGTTGCATATATGGTATGTTGGTTGCGTATCCGGAAAGTTGCATATCTGGTATGTTGCATATCTATGTTCGTGTATAGTTAATTATTTAATTAAGTTATGGTCTATGGATAAAGTAAAGTTAATCTAGTGACGTCTTGATTCCATGCAGGTCGGGGCATTGCAGTATGGTATCAGAACACGAGTTTAGTCGATTCTGTAGACTTAGCGTAGTTGTTTATTAAAAAAAAAATTAACTACAAAGTGGGAAATTAAAAATAAGAAAAATAAAATATTTAAGGCACTCCGTGGCATCTCGCATCTATCAGTCGACCTCATCATGTTTAACTAAGCAAAGTTTAAATTCTTATTATGAAACAATTATGATTCTACAGTTATGTTTTCCATGTTTCGCTACATTTTACATTTTTCTTTATATACATCTGGTATGAAAAGATAAAAGTAATTTGAAAAATAAATGTGTTACTTTAAAAGACGTGTATTGGGCTAAAACAAAGTTGTGGGACACAAATGGCAAAGGAAATACAAGATTCTAGGAGAATGAATCACGTCGTCCAATAAGACATAGATATCTGAGCTTACCTAGATTTTGAGGTAGACGAGTCCTTAGATCTTGACAATCACATACGAAGCATGTACTAACATTGGCTAAAGGCAAAGAATGCGGGTTATAGAATTAGTAACTGACAGGCAATAGGTCATTTGCTAGAAACTTTTGCCCCTCGTGAGAAACGTATCGGGAAGCTTATACAATAAAATATGCTATCTCAAATCTTGGAAAGTGAACCTAAGGAACTTGACTTTGAGTTATTTCAAAGGCATAAGCCCTCTACCTTCGATGGAGTATCTTGGAAAGTGAACCTAAGGAACTTGACTTTGAGTTACAAGTCACAATTTACCATAAAAGAAAGTGTTAGTGATTTTGTGTTACTGTTTTTCTAAATTTTTAGCTTCTGCTCTTGACTTTAAAAATTCGTAACTCAATCGTTACTTAGGATTTTTAGACAAAACTAGTGGCATTTGATAGCCTCATGGATTAGATACTAAATAAAGTCAAAATCATGCCGATCCGACGTCACTACGGAATCTTATATGTCATTTTAAAAGTAAATTGAGCTGGGTTACCTTCTAAACCAAGTTACTACGGAGTTTTGAAAAATATTTTAATGTCTCATATGTTGCCGACGGAAGCTTATTTTTGGATATGTCATAATATAAAGAATTTTCTACTTTACTATAAAGTTTCGTAAAGTTTAGAGGTCAATAGCTATGCAAACGAAATTATTTTTGAAATTGTCATTGAGATAGAAAACAAAGGTAACAACATTTAAATTTCATGTCACGTCAATAACTGCATATATAGTATGTTAGTTGCATTTTGGTAAGTTGCATATACGGCAGGTTGAATTCATATCTAGTAAGTTGTATATACAGTATGTTGATGTAAGTGGCATATCCGATATGTTGCATATACGATATGTTGTTGTATAGTTTGTTATTTAATATTTAATTAAGTCTATGATCTATGGGTAAATTAAAGTTAATCGAGTGACATTTCGATTCCATGCAGGTTGGAGCGTTACATGTCCAACAATCGGTGATGACAATCAATGATGAAGAAGACACGATTGGTATAGTATTGGCATCACGAAGCCGGGAACATGGGCTCTCCACTCCAGCCAACTCTTTGTCAATGACTAGAAAACTCAATTTGGCCACTAAATCAAAGGTCCAATATGATGGAATTAAATGTTCTCATTGTGGAAGTTCAAAACATAACCGAGACACATGCTTCAAATTGTATGGCTACCTTGATTGAAGTCATGAATTACAAGTCAAGAAGCGTCGAATGGTAACAGGAATGATGGCAGAGCAAGCAAACCCGTAGTAAACAGCATGGGCAAGGCAGCAGTAACCTCTACTCAGTCCAAGTTATCACTTATTCCTACGACAACG
Source organism: Fraxinus nigra (assembly GCA_903798295.1). Taxonomy (NCBI): domain Eukaryota; kingdom Viridiplantae; phylum Streptophyta; class Magnoliopsida; order Lamiales; family Oleaceae; genus Fraxinus; species Fraxinus nigra. The sequence goes on along the minus strand of CAIGRH010143535.1, from coordinate 6,548 downwards.
GTTTGGATACAGATATGGGTTGTCTCGGGACCAATACCACTAAGTCTTATGATGGTTGGATCCTTGATTCAGGAGCAATTGACCACATGACGTATGCTGCAAGTGGTTTTTCTGAACGATCCTTTCCTTGACGTACTAGTATTGTAAATGCTAATGGGGACATATGATGAGAACCACGTAGCAATTGTAGCTACGCAACCCACAACAAAATTAGAACCAACCCAAGAAAGCCAATTAATCTAGGTTTTGGATTCGACCCAAGATTTATGAACCAAGCAACTAACACAATCACCGACAATATGTTGACCTCTTGATCACACGCGTAATGAATCTAGCCCGATAGTTTGAACGCCACAAGAATTCAATTCTTGATAAGTTCGAGATTGCTCAATGAAGAACAAAGGGTAGAAAGCATAAAAGTCTCACAATTGATTTCAATAATAATAAAGTCTAATGTTTACAATGAATGGAAATAAGTATTTATACTACACCCTAGAAACTAGGTAAAAATGGGATTAATTTGCTAATATAGCAAAAGTTCGTAATCTAATAGAATTCTTACAAAATAAGGAAAAACTCGCAAAAGGAAATAATCTAGCTAGAATTTGCTCTATGCTACCGCATAGGCATCTGGCTTGCGGCTGCATACAGCCTTCATTTTGCCTCCTACTAGGTTCGGTAATTGGCTATGTAACTGCATAGAGGAGAGGTCGCATAGTTGTCTAGAAAGGGCACTTTTTCCATTGCTCGAATCAAGATCATCCATCCCGATTCCGGCCTCGACCCCAACATGGAGCTTGCTCATTCTTCGTCACAATAACCATATCGTCCATCGTAGCTTGAACAAGCAATGGTATCGCCTTTTTCACTCGTTTTGCCTTCGATCGAGTCATCGACCTTTCCTTAACGATTAATGGATCCTTCCCCGAGCTTGTCCTCGTTGTAACGGCACCTTGGATCACATCAAAATATCTTTGGTAAATAGGGTTGGTACAATGATGATATCACCTACCCTCTCATTGACCAATACTCTTTTTGTGCCATCATCGTCTCATTAATTATTGTCAGTAAGCCAAGTCACGAAGGAATTAAATTTTGTCGTTCTAATTTATCATGCATTTTTCCTCCTTCGCAATATTCTCACCAAGGAGATAATTGGCGTGGTACTAAGACAACGGCTCTACTATAGGGAAGATTTTGGCATCGGTCGAGCTAATCACACGAGAGACTCCAGTGATCAAAATAAGTCGAATATTTTGTTGTGGTATTGTCGGTTAGGACATTCTTCATTTGGTTATCTGAAACATGTATTTCCTACTTTATTTTCCGATTTTTCATATTTGGATTTTAAATGCAAAACATACATCTTAGCTAAAATTCATTGTGCTTCTTATCCTTTAAGTTTGTATAAAAGTCACACTTTTTGAATTGATCCACTTTGATGTGTGGGGGTCCATCTCCTATACCTATTATGTCTGATGTTTGATGGTTTGTGAATTTTGTGGATGATTGCACTCACATGACATGGTTGTATTTGATGAAAAACAAAGACGAAGTTTTCTTTGCTTTTTGCTCATTCCATAAGATGGATAAGACCCAGTTTTCTACTACAATTCGCATACTTTGATCTTATAACGATAGATAATATGTGAATGATGAATTCAAAAATCATTTCAATCACCATGGCTTGATTAACGAAACCACATGTCCTCAGACACTATGGCAAAATGGCATTGTCAAGAGAAAAAATCGGCATATCTTAGAGGCTGCTCGTACTAGTGTGCTTGGTGTTTGTGTACCTAATCACTTTTGGACCGATGTTGTCACTACAGCGGTTTACCTTATTAATCAAATTCCTTCTAGGGCTCTTGAGTTTCAAACTCTTTTTGAGGCTTTATCTACCAACAACCCTAATGCTCCCTCCTCGAGTATTTGGTTGTGTTGCCTTTGTTCATTTGCATAAATATTAGCGCACCAAACTTGATCCTTGTGCAGTTTGATGTATGTTTTTGGGATATGGCATGTATCAAAAAGGATATCGATATTATGATCCAACTAATCATTGTACATATGTCACGATGGATGCCACTTTCTTGGAATCATAATTCTTTATCTCTACTCCATCCACTTCCACTCTTTAATGGGAGTCTCAGGGTGAATAGTCAAATTGGCTAGGGTATGATTGGCCTAGATTTATTGACCCTGTTGTTTCGTACCTGACATAGAACCTAATGTTAATGAGCATGTTGTTTTAGAACCTACTGTTGATACAGAACCTAGTGTTCCACAATCAGAGACTAGTGAGAAGTAGTAGACCTCTGAAGTAGTACCCATCCTCATTCCACAGTATCTACATACACATCTCCTGATAATACTCCTATGGTATGCTCCATGAACTCTCCAAGTACACCTTAGTTAGCTAATGATACTGCAGTATATTATGAGTCACCATACAACATATTCCAGGTAAGCCACCAAACAGATACACTCCTGATATGGAAGGCTAGAGGTTTAAATACCCAATTGCCAACTATGTATCCACAAAGAGACTTCCCGAAACCCTTAAGGCTTTTACAGATAAAATCTCTTCTTATCAAGTTTCTACGAGTGTTGAAGAAGTAATGAAAGATCCAAGGTGGATCCAGGCTATGAACGAGGAGATGGAGGCACTATTGAAAAATAAGACTTGGGTCCTGACCACACTATCTGAAGGACATAAAATAATGGGGTGCAAATAGGTGTTTTCGATCAAATACAAGGCATGTGGAACAATTGAACGTTACAAAGCTAGACTTGTGGCAAAGGGATTCACACAAATATATGGAGTTGACTATTGGAGACTTCCTTACCAGTAGCCAAGTTAAATACGGTGAGAGTACTGTTGTCACTTACAGTAAATCTTGATTGGCCCCTAATCAGTTCGATGTGAAGAATGCTTTTTTGCACGGTGATCTAGAAGAAGAGATATATATATGATCATTCTCCCAAGATATGTAGCAAATGCAGAAGGTAATATTGTGTGCAAATTGCAAAGAACTCTATACAGCTTGAAACAATTGCCTCGAGCTTGGTTTGGAAGATTCAATACAGCCATGAGAAAGTATGGGTTCTAGTAAAGTAATTCTGATTATACTTTGTTCCTGAAATACAGACACGACAAATTGATTGCCCTGATAATATATGTAGATTATATGATCATCACAGGAGACAATTCAGATGAGATAGCGAAAATTCAAGAATAGTTGGCGTCTGCGTTTGGAATGAAAAACCTAGGAGGACTCAAATATTTTCTGGGAATTGAAGTTACTAGATCAAAGCGGGTTATATTCCCTATCCTAGAGGAAATATATTTTAGACCTATTGGTAGAGATTGGATTGCTAGACTGTAAGCATGCAGATACTCCAATAATTTCGAATCACAAACTTAGGGAATATCGCAATCAATTACAAATGGACAAAGGGTGATACCAAAGATTGGTAAGCAAGCTTATTTATCTATCTCACACACGCCCTGATATTACTTATGCAGTAAGTGTTGTAAGCTAGTTTATGCACTGTTCGAGCAAAGATACTTGAAGTCTTCTCCTGAAAAGGGACTTATATTCTCAAAGAATAATCACCTAAGAGTAGAAGGATATACCGATGCAGATTGGGCAGAGAACATCATGGACAAGAAATCCACCTCAAGCTACTTTACATTTGTTGGAAGGAACTTAGTTACTTGGATAAGTAAGAAACAGAAGGTGGTTGCCCTATCTAGTGCTGAAACCGAGTTTCATAGAATGGCTAAAGGGCAATGTGAATTATTGTAGCTTAGGAGGCTTTTGACAGAAATTGACTTTGTCCCTAACTCCGAAATGAATTTTTTTGTGATAATAAGGTTACGATTGACATATTTCATAATCTCGTTCAACACGATCAGACTAAACATGTGGAAGTAGATCGACAATTCATAAAACAAAATCTTGATGCAAAGATTATTAGGTTCCCATTCATGAAATTTGAAGACCAATTAGTAGATATTCTTATGAAGGCAGTGTGCACTAGAATAATTCACAACTCACTAGACAAGTTGGGTCTCGTATATATACGCATCAACTTAAGGAGGAGTGTAGACGTGAGTTTTTCTTTGAGGAATTAAAGGAGAAAATCTTGGACATTATGGGAGGAAATCATGCACTACAATCCCTTAATTATAGATTCCTTTTTTACATTAGGAATTATATATATTTGAGCCTTGCAACGAAATAATACAGGTTGTAACCTTGAAACCAACAAAGTAACCATACAAATAAACTCAAAAGTATAAATGATGTATAGAAGTCTTATATTTGTTATTTTGTTTTCATTTGTCTCCATAACAGAAGAATACATTAATTTTATCCATATTTACAAAAAGAATACAAATAAACTAATATGAGAACTTAGCAACTTAATTTATATGCAAAGGTTAAATAAAGTGTAATAGTATTTCACCTTTTTATTAAAAGAAAAGTTTGAATTTTAAGAACTTTTCACAAGTAACTTTTTCTGTTTAGTGCTGCTAATCATGAAAAGATATAAATATGTATTTGCCATGTGCAAAAGTATAGGATGTATAAAAATAAGTAGTTACATTATTTGTCGAAGTTATTTTTTAAAATCAATCTATTCATGTTCAAGGAGATTTTTCAATATAGTTAAATTGATCAAAAAATAGCATTACTTTTCTTACTCTGTTGTTAAACATAAATACTCATAACCAATAATTACTTTGAAAACAATTTTGTTCAAAGTTGTCTCAAGCATTAGACGAGCTAGGTTGTCGCCTAATTTCCTCTATTTTTTTAAGACTTCTAATTTTAATTTTTTTTTTAATATGCTTGCCTTTGTTTTTGCTTATGAATTTTTATTTTTATTTTTGAGTAATCAATAATATTAAAAAATTTATTCAAAAGAATTCAAATAAGATAGTGAAAAAAAAAGTGACAAAGCCTGCCACTTTTCTCATTCTTATATTTATATTTACACAAATACATTACATGCATCACTTGAATTGATCCAAAGTTGAATTTTCATACATCTTTACCTAATTAAATTCATACAAATCTGAATTTTAATATATACACGCTCAAAATCATTAATCTAAAGATGAAATTTCATATGTAGGGAAAAAAAAACATCAAAATCAAGCTAAACATCGTGTTCATGATTCCCACGGTTAAATAAGGACATTAAATGAATATTTATCATTATAAATCATCCTATATATATATATTTTTTTCTGAATAATCATGAAATATAACTAGGTACTCAATAATCAAACAACATATGAACTAATTGCATCAAAAGTAAAAAAATTAAAAACCTGTAGATTTGAGTTGATTATATGCAATTTTGTGAAAGAAAACTTTGAAATAAAGTTAGTCGAAATAGGCTTTTATTTTGTTTGGACTTGATTTGTGCAAAATTTTCTCTTATGGTTTCAATTTTGCTTGATTTGGATTGTGTAGATTTTGAATTTTCTGCTTTAAAATCGTTGTTATGTTTACACCGTATTTCTTACAATTGTAATGATTGAAATTGTAGTATTTATGTTTTAGCCAATGTTTATAATGATTTTTCAAAATCACTCAAATTTGAGGTATTTCTGTAAGTTCATCTTTCTAGTATTTCCAAGTCCAAAATACAAGCACTAACCATAGTTTATTCGGAAAATATTTGGGAATGAATAGGAAAATATTGATTTTTGTTAGGTTAAATATATTTCCACCATATTTTTTTGTGTGCGCCACTTTTCAACTGTATAAAAGGTTTATTGTTTTAATAATTGTCACGACCTAACTTTTTACGTCAACGTCTCATTACCATCAAGTTTTCATTGTCCCTAACATTTAAAAAAAAAAAAAAGCAAAAGAAAAAAAGGATTCATTTAGCCCCTATTTGGTGGTTTTTAATTTACTTCTCATACTCATTTTTAACAAAACATTAAATCAATAAAACATTCTACACATAAATTCAAATTTTTTTCCTACATTTTAAGCCCACATTATTCAACAAATACTATTCAAAACATAGTTTTTTACACTTTAAGGCCACCAAATAGGGGCTTATCTGTAATATGTTTACATGAGTGAAATATAATAAATAAAAATTGAGACTAAATATATGTCCCTCATTTTAAAGCATTCTAATTGAGTATTTGAAAAAAGAAAAATTATTGTTAAAGACAAGATATACTAATTAATTATAAGAATACAATGGTTAAGGACAAATATGACAATTAATAAATATTAAAGGCTTTTAATACAATTAAAATACGGTGCATTTATAATAAAACTTGCTTTTAATATAGCCACCAATAATATTGTAAAGCTATAACATAAATTGACATTTAAAGAAAAATATATATGACGAATTAGGGCTTGTTCTTTTCGTATTTCAATTTTTTGTTTTGAGTTTTGAATTCATTTTGGATTTTGTGTTTTGAATGTCTATTTTGAGATTGTTGGAAATGTGTTCTTTTTGTCATTTTGAAAAATTATTTTCAAAAATAAAAAATTAGAAAA
>CAIGRH010143531.1:0-15561 GCA_903798295.1 Fraxinus nigra | reverse complement strand
TATAAAATACACTTATCAAAAAGCATAAGAGCAAACTATAGTATTCTCAGCTCGATAGAATTAGTGATTCCCACCTCGTTTGACTGAGCTAACGCTCCACCAGTAAGACTTTAAATTCTGTCATCCTGAATGCTAGGCTAAGACTTCTGTTCCCTAGAATTATTCGTGAGTTTCTTTCTTCTTGGGGAATAGCCCCTACCTAATTCTGCCTAAGGGTGGTAAAAGGGCCAAGTAGCTTGTCGGCTCGGCTTGTCGAAACTTGGGCCATGGACGACTCATGCTCATTTCGGTACGAGCTCGAACTCGAGCTCGAGCCGAACTGGGGGTTCGCCTGGCCAATCGAGTAGGCTCACGAGCCTAAAGTCCACAAGGGCTCGTAAAACTTGTGAAGAAAAAAGCAAAAAAAAAAAAAATTAATTTTTTTAAAAAAACTCGTGTGCTCCGCTCGTGAGTTCACGAGCTCGTGGACTGAGCAGAGCACATGGTAGATGGCTCGACTCATTGCTACCACTAGTTGTGCCCCAACAGCTTGAGAACATTAATTGTCACTTTTGTTTTGTGAGTAAATTAGGTCATCCTGAATTGAGCGTAGCATAATTCAACTCCTTTTTACATTTAAGGAGGTCGTGAAGAACACTGGCTGGTGGTATGTTGTATCAGGCCTAGGACATGTGGTCCTTTAGTTTTAGATATTCACTCTCCAATAAAGAAATGGAAAAATGAGTTCTTTTACATTTTGGGAAAGTGGCAGTTCCACCCTGTCGAGGTGAATAGGAAGGACGTAGTTCCTACTCTCTATCACCCATTATGTAAGTGAATTTGTATTTTTCTACACTTATTTTATAAGCATATTGTTAACTTATTTGGCTTTATCTGCAGACTACAAGAAGACAACTTTGACCCGACAATCCAAGAGCGAGTTGACGTTATAGAGCTCTTCCAAAGAAACAAATGCCCTACAAATTTGTGATATCATATTCCAACCTCTTTCAAGCAGGGTTGTTCTAGTCTCTTCCTCCCACCTCAACTTCAGCTAGGGCTTCTACCTCTATCCCAACTTCTTCCAATTTTCAACATCAACAATTGTCTCCCAAACAAAACTCTAATATTCATTTTCAAACTCACATTTATCTAATAAAATATTTTGCATGTAAATTCAATTTTCTTTTCTATTTTTTAATCACATATTCTTTAAAAAATTATTATTCAAAACTCAATTTCTTCAAAATAATGACCATCGAACAAGGGTTAAATATTGAACTAATGGATTTTTGAAAGGAAACCATCGAAAGGGATAGTCATGTAAAAATAAAAAATTTGGAACCATTTGCACTCTTTGGAAAAGTGGGGGACCACAACTGCAATTTTCCTTTTAAATTGTTATGAACCAGTAAGAAAAAAAAAAATTAAAAATACAAGAGCATATTGACAAATTTCCATTTTACTCCTTCCTCGCCATTTACCCCATTTTCCCTCCTCGCCACTCGCGAGCTCTCTCTTCTCTCTCTCACACACTTCTGTATATCCATCACTCCGAATACTGATGGTGCCCTGAATCTCGGGCCAGGGTTGAGGAATTAATTTACTAGGAACTATAAGGGAATCGGCGTGATATTGGAAAACGGAGTGGATCTGATAAGATAGAGAAATAAGCAAGATGAGTGCGGATCTGGTGGCTGCCAGCACACATGGAAATCTGGACGAGCAGATTGCTCAGCTCATGCAGTGCAAGCCCTTGTCCGAACCCGAGGTTTTTTTTTTTTAATTTTCTCGTCACTCACTTTTTATTGTTTAGTTATTTATTTTGGATTTTGTCTCTTATTTTTCATGGATCTGATTGATTTAGTGGATATAACAATGTAAAGGAACGTGGGATTCTTGTTTGTTATTATTATTCGTTGTCGTTTTGTTAATGGATTGTGGAGCTAGGGTTTTCTTTTTCATTTCGTTTTGGTATATTAAGAATTGATATATTAAAGCATTTTCATATGGTTCAGGTTTTCCTGGTTTGTTTGTTTGTTTTTTTTTTTTTAAGTATATTTTATCACATTTGGGTTAAGTAATAGCAAGGTGAAGAAGAAATTTGGTCTTTATTTGTAACTCTTCAGGTCTCATTTTGGGGGATAACTAGTAACTAGAGAAAAGTAGGATATGCCATGATTAGCTAACTACATTTTTAGGATCTAGTATGGATGAGTTTAACCTTGCAATTTAAGCATATAAATATTGGTTGATCATCTTTTGAATTTTAATGTAAAACTTTTGATTGATTACTTTGGTTATCATGTTATTGAATTTAAGTAGATAAATATTGAGTGAAAATGGTTATTACGGTTGTATTTATTTCCTTCTCGTGTATCTAACCTCAGAAAATGGAAGCCTTGTAAAAGAACAATTTATTNTTTTATCACATTTGGGTTAAGTAATAGCAAGGTGAAGAAGAAATTTGGTCTTTATTTGTAACTCTTCAGGTCTCATTTTGGGGGATAACTAGTAACTAGAGAAAAGTAGGATATGCCATGATTAGCTAACTACATTTTTAGGATCTAGTATGGATGAGTTTAACCTTGCAATTTAAGCATATAAATATTGGTTGATCATCTTTTGAATTTTAATGTAAAACTTTTGATTGATTACTTTGGTTATCATGTTATTGAATTTAAGTAGATAAATATTGAGTGAAAATGGTTATTACGGTTGTATTTATTTCCTTCTCGTGTATCTAACCTCAGAAAATGGAAGCCTTGTAAAAGAACAATTTATTAAGAGCTTGTTTGGGAGGGATTTTTTTGGGGGAAGAATTGATTTTGAATAGTGATATGACAAATGTGTGGTTGAAAAAGAAGAAAAAATTATTGATGTGATGGAAAATATTATTTTATTGAAGAATGTGTGATTGAAAATGAGAATTGATTTATTGTAGAATTTGGAGAATCCGTACCAAACGGACCCTAAGAATTACTTTTGCTAGCATATGAAATCACTCTGCTTCCACTTAGTCGTCTTTATGNATTTTTTGGGGGAAAAATTGATTTTGAATAGTGATATGATGGGAAATGTGTGGTTGAAAAAGAAGAAAAAATTATTGATGTGATGGAAAATATTATTTTATTGAAGAATGTGTGGTTGAAAATGAGAATTGATTTATTGTAGAATTTGGAGAATCCGTACCAAACGGACCCTAAGAATTACTTTTGCTAGCATATGAAATCACTCTGCTTCCACTTAGTCGTCTTTATGAATTTGACTCTCTCAGCTCAGGACAACTACATTTTAAAAAAGGCTATTGTGCTACAAATTGAATCCTAGCTTATCTGATGACTTCATCTGGAAGTACTTGTACAACAAGATGACTTCCTACTTATTTGATGAACATATCATGGAGTTACTTGTACGATTATATGATATGAAGATATATGCAATGCTTATTGACCCAAGATAAGTGTTGTACCTCTACAGTTCTACTAACTGTCATAAAGGTTCAAATGTCAATAGAAGATCAAATAAAGGCGTATTAGAGTTTTTTGGTGTAGACAGGTTGTACTAATACATGACAGTGTTGTTACTAGAGGTTTTCAAAGCAAAAAATTGTTGACTTGTGGAATGAAATGAAGACCTATCTTGTCAAAGTTGTGGATCATATTCTGTTTATTATGTCAAACTGAATGATATGGAAGATGTTCTTTTATTTATCCTCATCCTAGGTTATGGTCTATCTACTTTGTACCAAGTACACCTAGCTTCTGGCTAGTGGCTCACTGTAATCCATTAATGATATACACCTAGCTTCTGGTTATTGACACTGTAATCCATTAATTAAATAGCTTGACAAGACGTCATTGTGATATAACTCTTCTTATAGATATGTGACTCTACACGGATAATTGACAATAATTTGCTTAGCAAATTGTCATGATTCATTCTTCTGCATATGAGGGAAAATAATTCTATGCTTAAATATATCATCAAAAGCCAATATGACATGTGACTTATGATGCGAACCCGCGTAGCAATTGAAGTTACGAAACCTACAACAGATTAGATCAAATCCAAAAAAGCCAAGAATTAACGTTTAAAAAGCTCAACTCTATAAATTATTGAACCAAAAAATCAAGACAATCGCCAACAATATTTTGATCCCGTAATTACAAAACTTATGAACTTTGTTTTAATTGTTGAACGCCACAAGAATTTAATTCTAGAGAAGTTCGGAATTAATTCAATGAACGAGTTGAAAGTAATATGCATCGCAATAATATCTCTCAAATTGTGTGTTTTTTAAATGAAAAGGATAATCTTATTTATATGAAATCTCTAAAACCTAATTAAAAACGGAATTAAGCCTTAAAAGCTATCAAAAAGATACCATAAAAGAGTGTTAACTACAATAGAAGTCTAGGCGAAATTTGTTAACTTCTTCACCCTTTTGGACAACGTAGCTTGAACAAGTACATCGAACCATTGATAGCTTGTTGCCTTCCTTAGATCCCATCAACTTACTTATAGTGAATCGGCTGACCATGTAGACCAGTTTCCTTGTTTCCCCGGAATTTGACATCTGCTTTATTATATTTTCAATTGAAAACTGATTGGGAATATTCGTTATTTTATTTGCAGGTAAGGGGCTTATGCGAGAAAGCTAAGGAGATATTGATGGAGGAAAGTAATGTCCAGGTATGAATTTCTATTTACTGCTATTTTGGTTGCGCATTAAATTTTTTTACCTGTCCTGAACAAAGCAAATGCTCTACTGGAATGTTTTATATATTATGTGAAGGCCTGGTGGTTGCAGACTTGCAGCTAATATTTAGGACCTATGAGTTATTGGAAATTTAAATCAATTTGAGTATTTCAATATTAGATGATTAGTTTGTAAGGAAAAGTATGACTGTTGAAACAAACTTTTTCTGCCAATTTCTCCATGGATATATGAGGGTTATGGATTATTATGAGGAGAAGAGATTAGGTCTATTGAAATGTGACGCACATAATTGCTCTAGGTGACTTGCATATAAATTAGAAAATATCTTTTGGCAATAGGAATTTAAAAATTAATAGATTTCTCCTGTTTCGGTCCTTCATAAGTTCATGATAGTAATTTATTTATTTTTATTTTTTGGTCGGGAAAAGTAAGGGGAAAATGTCAACAAAAGCGCATTACAGCTTAGTTGATTTTTTCAAGGCAATGTTTTTGTTTGGATTTTTCAGTCTTGCTTTAACTTGTAGATACCTTTTACTTGTCTGTAAGGATAAAATTTTACTTGACAATTAGAGTTTTGGTCTCAATTCCCGGGGTATAAATTTTTTTAGTTAGCCATACCTATATAAATCAGTAATTGCTGCCTTAAACATATGCTTGCTCAAAATCGTTTCTTATCTGCTCCGCTTGAAATATTTTGCTCATTTGGCTTTTCCATGTAATATTATTATTAATTATCCCATCATGCTTAAATGTTTAACTTGTAGCATGACATGCCGTAAAGATGGTCCATTTAAGAATTTTAACGTTTTTTTGTCATTAGTTTTCACCTTGTACTGCTGTTTGTTTCTAATACAAATCAGAATTTGTTGTGTGCAAGAGAAGCTAGATTGATTTTCTGTTATTGTGGTGCAGCCTGTGAAAAGCCCTGTGACAATTTGCGGTGATATTCACGGTCAATTTCATGATTTAGCTGAACTTTTCCGCATCGGAGGGAAGGTAATGTACTTGCCTTTGGTATTCATATGCTTGTATTCTTTTTGATTTGAGCTAGGGGAAGTTTATATTTGAGACTGATAAAATGGGGTTGAGGATGTAGGTTGCCTTATGATACGATAACAGTTTGAATTCTAACCAGCATTTCTTGGTGTCATCAATTTTTTAATATTTCTCTTTAAAAATGGAAAAAGTTGCTTCCATGTATACCACATATTTCCTCTTTGTTGATATTCTATTTATTCTAGTTTTATTTATATAAAAAGCATAACACAATTAACTGCACAGAAAGATTCTTTCTGGCTTGTCTATTTCAGTATATCTTAATTCTTTTCATAGGTTTCAAATTGAAGATACAGACAATAAACAATATAACCAGAACATGGGAAACCTATTTTTGAAAAAATAATATTATTGATCTGAACAGAAAATGTTGTACAAGTCTTGTTTTTTAAAAAAATGCATGAAATGAGCAATTACATGGTGCTACATCTTTTTCCAGACATCTTTTCTTCATCCTATTATCTAATATAATATCCTTCCTTCCATCATTTTTCTGGAATTTCTCTCTTTTATTTACCCCCAATTGAATCATTAGCGCCTTCTAAATTTTTAGCAGATCATAGTTGGATTAAAACTGTTTCCATGTTATCCTTGCCAAACTATGTTTAACCAGTGGACCAAGTGCAAGCAAGGCATAGTAAGACTTCTTTTTGCTAAACCTTGCCTATGAATTATGCAGTAATGAGTTGCAACTGTTGGTCGAAAAAGAAGAATATTCTTGAAATGGCAGCATGCGTATATTGCTTAATCATAGTGAAATTGATCATTAGAGGTTCATCTTGTTGCATCCGTACCAGGCTGGTTAATTTTTCATTTGCTAACTTGGATGCTTCATTTGAATCCATACCAGGCGTGTCCACATTATCTTTCACCACTGGGTTCATGGGCATGGTTTTTCCTTTGAGAATCTGATTCACCAAATTGTAAATGCTGTCAATCTTGTCTCTCTTTTCAAACCTAGCTAGCTTTGTAGTAAATTGGTAATTAGAAGTGCCGATATGAATCTGATCACACATCTTTAGTATTCTAATATATTTGTTTCCTGTTGACAGTGTCCGGATACAAATTATCTATTTATGGGAGATTATGTAGATCGTGGGTACTATTCTGTTGAGACTGTTACTGTAAGTACAAGCTAAATAATGGTTTCGTTTACTATAGCAAAACTTTGCTTCTGTATTTGGGTCACAATGACAAAATAGCGGCCCTCCTTCCCTTTATGTCTTGTCAGTTTTTTTTTCTTTAGTTAGTGGGCAGTTGAGTTTTGAAGCAGTCCTGATGCGTGTATCTGAGATCCATTTGATTATAGTAGAGATTGTCCAGTATGCTTTATACAATTTGTTTCAGAGAGTGTTCAATTAGTGGTAGATGCTAATATGCTAATTTCACGCAGCTTTTAGTGTCTCTGAAAGTGCGCTATCCTCAACGGATAACAATTCTTAGAGGAAATCATGAAAGTAGACAGGTATTATTTAATTTTCTATGCTCTCTTTTTGTCTCTTCCACTTTTTTGATATCACAGATGTAAAAAGCTCATTATTGCTGAATAAATTGAGTTGTTGAAATTATGCCTTTTGTGCTTTCATCTACTAAAGCAAGTAATCTGTGGTTTCATTTGCTTAGAGTTGATCTCAAGGCATAGCTTGTGCTATTGGCCAGTGTGATAGAACTGATACCCGCATAATAAGTGTTGAGTTTCTTGACAATGTTTTTACCAAGTGTGGTAACGTGGCTAAATTAGTTGCAACCCCTGTTTAGTGTTCTTTGAATTTGGATTTTGCTGAGTTGACTGCCCTGACTTATTTTCATGAAATTTTGTGTCAAGTTAACTGATTTTAGTTGAAGTTAGTGTTATTTACTCAGATATAAGTGGTCTGACCTTTTTTGTTTCATTCTCTTGTTTATTTTCATTGCTTCTGTTATTAGGTGGATCTTTACAATGCGATGACAAATTTTTGTTTTTTATCTTACTTAACTAAATATAATTCGTACTTTCATTCAACCAAGTATATTTTCTGTGGTTAAAGGCTTAATGCTGGACCAAATCTTTGTTCTTGTACACAGATTACACAAGTCTATGGATTTTATGATGAATGCCTGCGGAAGTGAGTTCATTATTACCCCCTTAATTTGCCTGAAGAAGTGATTATCATTTTATCATTTACTTGTATTCTCATACCCCCATCGTATCTGGTTAATTAAATAATTGGTTTGAGAAGATTGTTATAATTTGCATCAAATTAAAGATTGATATGTTTTATATCTCAACAATATTCGGGGTTGAGGTTGTCAGATGATGTTGGCATCCAATTTTGTTAACTGTTTTTATACGGCTAAACTAAATAATTACCAATTACAGAACAAGTAAATTGATTGCTCGGTTAGTTTTATTAATAAAGGAAGAGTCGTAGAGGGAATGCCTAGTGTCAGGTTTACTTTTAGATAAGTTGTCATTTCTTGTGCACTCTCATTGAACTAGACATGCCTGGGAACAAGATAACTCACAGCTTCTGCAAGCCAAAGTGGGCATGAGTTTGTGAGACTGTCACTGTTGGGAATACACAATATCAAGATCTTGATAGCATGTCATTTACATGTTATTATTTTATATGTTTATAAATGTATTGGAATAGTTCATGAAATAAGAATATAATTGTGTTTCTATACCATATTGACAAAATGATGGCGGAATGTGTAAAAACTACAGAGTGTGATTTTAAACGACTCGGAGGACGAAAAACCGGCTCTTTTCTAGAGCGTGAGTTTGACTACAAAGTTGAAGAATTATAATCCAGTTACCAATCAGTGTCACTTGAATGCTGAATTCAGAACTCTAAATCCATATAATATGTGACATACTGACATAGGATCAAGTACTCAAAATGCTATTTAATTCCGTTATCCGCTTTTATATGACTTGGGATACGAGTATCCTAAGTACTATTGTAATTCATCACGTGCTTTTATTATCATATGCAGCTAGCCAGATCTATTTACCTGGAATATTTGCATCTCTTTTTCGTTTGTGTATTATTGTTAATAAACTCTCCTTTTGGTTATAGGTATGGAAATGCTAATGTTTGGAAGACATTCACAGATCTGTTTGACTATTTCCCACTGACTGCATTGGTTAGTTGAATTCTTTCCCCAATATCATCATCCCACTTTGTTATGATGCCATTGTTTTGGAAAATTTCTTTCCCTGTACCCTTGATGACTTGGGGCGAAAAATCGATCTTGGGAATACTTCCTTCAGCCAAGCACGGCATATAGAAATGAGAAAGAAATGAAGTTAAAGTACTCAAATTGTCTTGGGTGTAAAATATGCAATTGAGTAAATTAATTGTGTATGGAATAACTTAAAATATTAAACTTGTACTGTTCTAAAGAAATTCCCTAGTTATCCACTGTCCAGAAATTCGGTGGATTTACTCCAGACGTGTCCACACAAAAACTGCAAGTGATCAACAAAAACCGGCGTATGAGATTCGTATGTTGCATGTATGCATGCATTTCTTGTGTTTCTGTAAAGATTTTGAATTTTAGATTCCCCACTTATTTTCTTTTAATGCTTCTTAACTTGGTAATTAATTTGCATGAGCTGAGCTTTTGAGTTGGTGGGACAAACTTCATGCCAGCATTTGAATCATTGTGAAATTAGATGTAAAAGATTAAGCCCCTGTATGGTTTTGCTAAAAAATAAAATTTTAGTAGATTTTGATAAAAGTTGTTTGTCTCATAAAACATGTGGTTAAAAATTAATTGTTGACTTTGACTTAGATTATCAACCTTTTTGGCTAAACCAAACATGGGCTAAGTTTACTGGCATATTAGTTTATAATGACTAGCAGTCAATTGACATTGACTGACTCAATTGTTGGATGTAAAGGGTTTGTAAATGATGCGTGACCTGTATGTCTAACATTCCTATGGTTCAAATATATGAGAAGGATATTCTTGTTAGAAGTAATTTCATTCCTTATCTTAATTTCTTTTCGATCTAAAGGCATCAGCCTTTATAGTTGCTATACATAGATGCCAGTTTCTTTTCCAAAACTCATATTTATTGAATATTAGTTTATCGAGCTTGCAAGTTGATTCTAATGTACTGATCTTTATGTAGGTTGAATCAGAAATATTTTGTCTGCATGGTGGATTGTCCCCTTCTATTGAAACTCTTGATAATATAAGAAACTTTGATCGTGTTCAAGAAGTTCCACATGAAGGTCCAATGTGTGATCTGTTGTGGTCTGATCCAGATGATCGTTGTGGTTGGGGCATCTCCCCTCGTGGTGCTGGATACACTTTTGGCCAGGTACTGTCATCTATTTATTGAGGGTTACTTCATTCCCATTTCTTCTTTCACGTGATTAATTCCATTACCATATTATAGGACATTTCGGAGCAATTCAATCATACCAACAACTTAAAGCTAATTGCTAGAGCTCATCAGCTTGTTATGGAGGGATATAACTGGGCCCATGTAATTATTACGTTCCGTAACACTGTAGACCATGTATTAGTTCGGTTACTGTTATTAGAAGTGGCTTTCCATAATTGATTTGACCTTTTACCACAGGAACAAAAGGTTGTAACTATTTTTAGTGCACCAAATTATTGCTATCGCTGTGGAAATATGGCATCTATTTTGGAAGTTGATGACTGCAGAGAGCACACATTTATCCAGGTTCCTGTGTGTGTGTGTGTGTGTGTGTGGGCACGTGTTAATGCGTGTTGCCTGCCTGTCATTTATTCATTTTAGTTCTAATCTTTTTCGTGTAGTGGTGGGATTTTCCAAGAATGAGGGACGTAATGAATAAGTGTTGGTGCTTTTTAATTTTTTCTGTTGCAGTTTGAGCCAGCTCCACGAAGAGGGGAACCTGATATAACTCGAAGAACACCTGATTATTTCTTATAGAGCTGATAGCTACTGACTTGATGTTCGCATGGTGATTAATTGGAGTTGATTTCATGTCCTTCGCTGAGAATTAAGCTTCTCAATTTACTAGGCCCTTTTGACAGTGGAAAGAGGCATGTAAAATGCTAGGTAAAGTTTGCCTGTCCGAATTATATTCTATGTTAGGGTGGTCCTTGGAAGTTGGTGTTAGTGATGCTACATTGTATCATTTCAAATAATTTTTTTGATGTTATGATATTCCCTTTTCTTTTAGTAATTTTTTTTTTGGGTTCATTTTCTTCTTAATTACTGCAAATGGTTGGAGAAAGGTGTTCTGTAGAAGTAATGAAGAGTTCAATTCAGTCGTTTGCTTTAAATCTCTCTTGTCAAGCTTGACTGAATCGTACTGCAATCTTTCTCATCTCTGTACAATATTTTGTTTACTGTCTTTGCTTGACAATTGACTATTCGTGTTTGCCAAGAAGTGCATCCTTAATATATATTTGCACTAAAAATTTACTGTCCTGTACATTTGTATTGGAAACTATTCCTATTTGTGTATTATGGTATTGTAAAGACATACATTACTTTAGGCACAGAAGTTGCTGGTAAATTATAAGTTATACTAGTAAAATGACATTGATTATATGGCTGAGAACATCGGTATATTATCTTCTTTTCTTTTAAAGTTCACTCCATTCGATACATCCACCCTCTCTCGTCTCTCATCATAAATAATGTTGGAAAAGTGAATACCAGGTTTCTACCAGTAGCTTCAAGCTTTTGGGCACGCGATCAAATCTTATGTTACATTTTTTTTGTTGATTGGAGCTTGCTTCTTCCTACGATGAATCTAATTTTGATGTCGTTCAGGCCATGTTTGATGTAGTATTACGTGCAACAGAGAAGATTTTAATTCTTTTTCTTCATTAATCCTAACCAATCCAGCATTTGAAGACTTTGTTCTTCTAGATGTGGTTCTGCTGTCATGGGACTTGATTTTTAAAATAATGCATTGTCCCCGAGAGAACAAAATTACCAAGGAATAAGGTTACTTTTGTGATTATGTAATGATGTCAATGTGGGGAGTAGACAAAAAAGTGAGTGCATTGGAGATACTGAAATATTCTTGTATTATACTTCGGATATTAAAATTGTGGGCTCTACTTTCTATGTGAGGTGGTTGTCAAAGTGAATGTGTACTAAGTGTTTACATTCAGCATTTTTGTTACATATTTCAACATTTTCTTAATACCAAATAACATTCAATTTGTACAATAGAATTCAATCTTGATTGTGGCTCAACATGACACCTTGAGAAGGATTTATGAGATGCAAAACGCGTAAAAGTGATATGTTTTGATACATGATGATATTAATAATTATTCAAGATGCTTAGTGAGGTGATAACAATTTGATATTCACTTCATGTAGAACACCATCATGAGGCCGTCGATCCCTATTAGGCCGTCTACCCCCATGAGGCCGTTTACTCTCTATGAGGCCGTCGACCCTCATGAAGCCTCTACCACTATAAGGTCGTCTACTCCTATGAGGCTGTTGATCCCAGAGGCGTCTATCACAATAAGGCCGTCTATCACTAAGAGGTCGTCTACCGCTTTGAGAGCGTTGACTTCCATGAGGCAGTCTACCCCCAGAGGCGTCTACCACTATAAGGTCGTCTACCACTAAGAGGTCGTATACCGCTATGAGACCGTCGACCCCCATGAAGCGTCTACCACTATAAGGCCGTCTACCACCATGAGGCCGTCTACCACTAAGAGGTCGTCTACTGCTATGATATCGTCGACCCCCATGAGACCGTCTATCCCCATGAGACATCTACCATCATGAGACCGTCTACCATCATGAGGTCATCTACCCCTATGAGGCCTTGACCCTCATGAGGCCGTCTACCCCCAGAGACGTCTACCACCATAAGGCTGTCAACTACTAAGAGGCCGTCTACAGCTACGAGGCCGTCGACCCCATGAAGCGTCTACCACCATGAGACTGTCTACCCCCATGAGGCCGTCTACGTCCACACAAGTCGTCTACCACTATGGGTCCAATGCTATACTCAATCACATAAATGACAATATGCTAGATAGGAACTGCCCAACGGCAAACGTGGGTACAATCAACCACTTGAGGTGTGGGGGTCATTCTACTAGAACGTGGGGGGTAGGGATGCTTACGTGGGACACGTGGCACCAACAACCATCAAACGCGCGCGTTGCAACAAATACCTATAAATACCTCTAAGGTGAGAAATGTTTGGCTTCTTGAAACCTGAACTACGTGAATTCACATTATACTATCTTCCTACTCTTACAAATCGATTATTGATTTTCACGCTGGAAGTACAACGGGGGAGAAATTCCCGACCTCATTTTGCAGGTAGCAACTATTGATTGGAGCAGTTGGACCACCGCACTCGTCAAGGTAAATACGGAGGTCTACCTTGCTACGGTTTCATTGGCGTCGTCTGTGTGAAACCACTGAACAAAAAAGCTATGTCAAGGAGACGGACTAGGAGTGAAACGCGTATAGTCGGAAATGTGGCAGAGATGGAGTCAGAATCTGTTACAAGGGGTCACGTCTCGCCACCGCCACTGCAGCATGAAACGCAGAGCCAATTTAGTGTCTTGGAAACACAATAGGCAGCCATGATGACCTTCTTGCAGAGTCAAACATAGAAAATCGCAGCCACACCACAGAATTCGTCGGATGCAATACATGAGCAACCACCCCAAGTGGCGCAAACGGTTACCCCGCCTGTTACTCAGCCAACAATAGGAGACACAATGGCTTTAGGGTTTGTAGTTCCACATGTTCCCTAACCCGTGACAGACTTGGAAAGAAAGATAGGGGAGATGATGACCCAGAAGATAGGTGATACATTAACTAAGAGGACGAACATGCGTAGGCAAATGCTTCTGGAGGAAGACCCTTTTGCGCCCGAAATTATGGCTGTTTCTTTATTGAAATGCTTCAAACAACCAATGATAAAAGCATATGATGGAGTCACCGATCCGCTAGACCACTTGTGGACCTTCATTGATTTAATAAGGCTCCATGCAGCCCTAGACGCAGTGATGTGTCGATCATTTTCCCCGACACTCAAGAGGGAGGCTAGAGAATGGGTGGCTACCTTGACAACCAGGTCTATAAAGACTTTTGACGAGCTTTCCAGGAGTTTCGTGGCATTCTTCATGAGTAGCAAAAGGAAACGGAAGACGACCATTGGATTGATGCAGGTAGTGCAAGAGAAAGATGAATCTTTGCAGGAGTATTTGGCTAGGTTCAGCCGGGTGACGCTTGGTATAAGGGACCTTCAAATGTCCGCAGTAGTAACAACGTTAATGAATGGGACACAGAATCGGGCCTTCAAGATGTCACTCTCCAAAAACCCTCCAGAGTCGATGCATGACCTCTTGAAAAAGGGTGACAAATATGTTAACGCAGAGCAAGCAGAGAGGGTCACGAGAAATCTTAGAGAGGGATGAGAGACAGAAAGCCACAAGCGAAAGTCGGGTGATGTGCAAAAACCCGTTGACAAAGACAAGCTGAAGAATCAGTGCATAAACATGGGGTATATTCAGGATCGATCGGTCAGGTAAAGATAAGAGGAGGTCAAAGCCTTCCCCCCTTTAAATACTCTACGGGACAAGATATTGATGGAAATTTGAGACATGAAATAGCTCGAATGGCCGAGGCCGATGGTAGCATCTTCCAGCAAGAGGGATAAGAACAAGTATTGCCATTTCCATAAAGACAACGGACACGAAATAGAAGAGTGTATCCATTTGAAGGAGGAGATCGAACGCCTTTTGAGCGCGATTTTTTGACTAAGTATGCGAGGATCGACCACTGCCTAGGGCCGGTGTTATAAATGTAATTTTTGGAAGAATCGCAGTGGGGGGAGATTCAAACTCCGCTAGAAAGAGCTATGCACGTACAGCTGTGGTCTGTTCCATTTAGAAAAAGACTAGATTCAATCAAAGCATCACTTTTGGTAAAAAAGATTTAATAGGCGTGGCAACCCCCCATGATGATGCTTTGGTGATAGTGGCGACATAGCGGACTATGATGTTAGAAGGGTATTGGTCGATGGCGGAAGTGCAGCGAACGTTCTCACTTGGGAAGCATTTGAAGGATTAAAAATTTCTCTGGAAAGTTTGAAAGCGGTGTCCACCCCCCTTCTAGGACTTGGAAGGGCTACTGTGATACTAGAAGAAGTCGTAGAGCTACCGGTGACGTTGGGTACCTACCCTGCAAGTGTGGTGATTTTAACTAACTTTTTGGTTGTCAAAACCCCCATGCCGTATAATGCAATCTACGGTCGGCCCCTACTAAATGCTGTGGGGGATATTCCATCTACTTACCACTAAGTGATGAAATTCCCAACCAGTCGAGGTGTGGGATGTGTGAGGGGCGATCAACAATTCTCGATGAAGTGTTATGTGGACAGTATACGGACGAAGGGATCACCACCAGTAATGATGCTGGACCTTGAGCCTCTAAGGGGGCGAATTGAGCACCTCAAGAAGTTCTATCAGTAGACAAACAAGTAGGAAATTCGAGCGGCATGATACTTGCTTGTAAATATAGTCGCTAGGGGAGTTTTTATTTCTTATTTTCTGATGTAATGACCACTTGTAAAAATTGTAGCTAGGATTCTCATGATGTAATGCCTGCTACAAGCGCACTTGATTGAAAATTGTTTAGTGAAAAGCCTAATTGGCGGTAGATGATGAGGGCGCTAAAGAAAGGCCAACCTAGATGGGATATCTCGGTGCGCCTACTGAGCTCCCAAATCTTGGTAAGTTAAATTTTACTATGAGATATTGATTTGTAACTAAGTGAAGTGAAGACTGCAAACGGTGAGCAAAAAAGCCTAAAA